>CM046862.1:36388274-36660363 GCA_025617745.1 Heliocidaris erythrogramma | reverse complement strand
ATCAAATAACATTGAATAAGAGCAAAACAGAGTATACGTCTTGCCTTTTTATCCATACAATTTTGATATCTGTACAAAAATTCAGGCGAGAATTCGCTCTCTTTACAAACTGATTCTATTAAAGTAGAAAAGGATATTGAGCTGGTCAGCTCAATGCCTAAATACTTCACAGATTCTTTTCGCTGGATTACCTGATTATTGCATGTCACCTGAAATTCAAATGACTTTTTAGAACTACTTTTTGACAAAACAAAATGCTTTCTGTTTTGCCCCTATTATCAGTCATCCAATCGACACATGTAGACAGCTGTCGCTTAGTTTTGACAAATTTGGATTTGGATTTGAGCAAAGTAGTACGCTGTCATCAGCGTAAAATAGCAGCTTGCAGTCAGCTTTTATACAAGCACACATGTCATTGATATAAGGTGAAAAAAGATTGGTCCGAGGATGCTTCCCTGAGGAACACCACATGTTATAGGCATAACATTGGAACGAATGTCATTAATAGCCACTACTTGATGTCGATTAGACAAGTAGGATTTGAACCATACTAAAGTAGCTTCGTTAAAACCCATTTTTTGTAACTTTTTTAATAAGATGTCATGATTAATTGTATCAAAAGCTTTCTGAAGATCCAGGAGTACCATACCAACGAATTTTCCCTGGGAAATTTGTGTTCTCAGATAATCAGTCAAGTGAATAAGACATGTCTCGGTTGAATAGTCATGTCGAAAACCAGATTGAAATTCATAAATTATATCATTTTCTTTAAAATATTTTTCGATCTGAACACATACCGACTTTTCTAGAATTTTAGATACTATACTTAAAACACTGATAGGTCTATAATTTCCAACATCAGTTTTATATTTCTTTTTATGAAGTGGAGTAACTTTAGCTATTTTCATTTCCTTTGGAAAAGTATTAGTCAAGATAGATAAGTTAATCAAGAAAGTTAAGGGTTTGTATAGCATCATCGCACCATCTTTTAGAAATTTAGCCGGAATCAAGTCTAAGCCAGTGCTTTTTGATACATTCAATTTTCGCAGCTCATTGAAAACAAATTGTTCACTGACTGGTAATAACTCAAATCTGCCTTGGCTTACCCCTTTTCTTTCATAAAGCTCACGAATGATCTCACTGTCTGCACTGAAAAAGTCTTTGCAAGAAGGGAGTTTTTCTACCAACTTAGCAGCCACACTATAAAATGAGAATTAAAATTGTTGGCAATGGTCACCTTATCATGACATAATTCTCCACGATTGAAATGACAAAATCTTGGTCTTTTCCCTTCTTCCTTTTAATCCTAAGCTTTTTAGATTCTTCCAAAGCCTCTTAGAATCATGTTTATTTTCTTCTATCTTTTTTTGCAAAAATTCTAGCTTGGCTTTTTGTACCTCCCTTTGGACCATATTTCTTATTTTCTAAAATCTTTTAAAGAGTATCTCATAATCCTCTGCTTTTGATTTTTTCTTCATTTTTTTGTACGCGATATTTCTTTCTTGAATGAGCAAAAGAATATTTTTAGTCAGCCAATTGTCGGATCTTTGTTTTACTCTCGTTCGTTTCTGAGGTGCCACCAAATTCAAATTTGTGATGTAAATATTTTGAAATATTGACCAAGCCTCATTCACATCAGTGCAGTTAGTTAATCTTGACCAACTGACGGCAGACAGATTTCGATTGAAAGCCTCCTCGTTATAATTTTTCATCGATCTGATATCAATGGTTCTGTGGTGACCTATAGCCAGTCTAATATTTTTCCGTGTACAGAAAATAAAAGAATGGTCGCTAATACCAAGATCAATAACAACACTTTGACTTATTTTGTTTTCTGTGTTAGAGATAACATGATCCAATAAAGAAGAACAAGGTGGTGTGACGCGAGTTGCCTCTTTGATGAGTTGGCTAAATCCATGAAGTTTTAACAAGTCAGTATATTTTTTAGCCAGTGACGATTTCTGTAAGAGACAAATATTCATATCACCTAAAATTATAATCTCGTCATCTTTCTTCAACATATCAAGAAAATTTGCCATTTTCTCAATAAACAAATTACTTTTAGGAGGCCTATATAGGACGCCCAAAACGATCGGTTTCGATCTCGGAAGAAGCAAATTTAATCCACAGGGATTCAGAATCACCAGTGCTTAAATCATCAATAATATTGAATGCAATATCATTTCGAATATAGAAACATACACCACCTCCAGAGCCGAAGGATCGATCACGGCGTATGATTTTGTAGCCACCAATTTCAATTTCCTTATCATTTATAGAATTATTTAGCCATGTTTCAGTGAAAGCAATAATAGCCAACCTTTTTCTTTTAAAGAGAATTCTAAGCTCCGATATTTTGTTCAGGATAGACCTCACATTAAGGTCTATGAAATGGAGACCTTTAACGTTGAACTTTTCTTCAAATTCCTGATAAAGAGAAATATCATCCGTGAGGGTTGGCCGAATTGCTTTTGTTATCGTTTGTATTTCAGATTTAGTTTCAGTTTTTTAAAATAATTTTCTTTTTGTTTATCCTTAATTCGGTATTCTTTCATTAGACAATTGTCCGTGAACAAAATGAATCACAAAAGGATGGCAAACAACATGTTAGACAATTCCATATTTCATCAGGGCATTCATAATACAACTTTTTATACTCTATTAAACTTACACCTTGGCAATGAATATGAAACCATCTTTTACAATCTGAACAAAAAAGACCACATTGATTACATTTTACTGGCTTATCACAGTTGCCACAAGGATACCTATATTTCCGTCCGTTAGTTTTGATAATCTGATGAAGATCAGATTTAGTAAGACTTTCATTTAATTCATTACCCTTCTTATAAAGTGGAGATATTATTCTGTCTCTTCTGCATATGATCTGACGGGGCTGCTTCTGGAAGACGGTCACCTCTGCGTTCAGGAGATTAGCGGGGGCTGGCGGTAAAGAAAGCATACAGGGCAGGGTGGTACTGGTCAGAGATCAATGACTTTATTACTGTTTGCAGAGGTTTATTACTGTACTTTCATTCACAAACTAAACAGCAATGTATTTTATCAGATTCATGTCACTCGGTAATTCATTGGACAGGGAAGGCCTACTAAGAAGGAAAGATTGTAATATTGTTTATATTCCCCGATGGAATCGTACAGTGAGTCTGTGATCCTTTATTACATGAAGACAAATTTATTTGTTTCGGAGAGGTATTTTGATTTCAAATATAAGATATGTAGTCACATGGTAACCTTAAATATCATGTACTCGCAGTGTGTTTGCTTATTAGCCAATCCCTTCTCTTTTGCGGCAGCAATTAAATATCAATTATTAGAAGCATTAAGACTGATCGAGAAAAAGGAGAGTGAAAACATATCTCATTCGTGACCAGTGGCCTGGGAGCCGGGGGTGCGGGGGTGCTGCAGCACCCCCTGGAAAAAAATCAGCAATTTTTTGAGGGGGTGTACAGCACCCCTAGAAGGCTGAGGATGCTGGGGGTGCTGGGGCTGTAGTTAAAAAGAGACCCTAAAACGCTGAGGACCTTTATTTTTTTTAATTTATTTATTTTTTCCTTGTAAGAGATTTTTGGACGAGACACTATAATGCTGCGGACCTTTTTTTTTTTTTTTTTTTTTTGCTCACAGCACCCCTAGTAACAAAATCGTTATTTGCGTGAATACCTAACAGAACGTACTTTTCAAGTAAGAATCTCAGATACAGAATCAAGCACATACAAAATGCATAACGGTTTACCTCAAGGTAGTGTTTTGAGCCCCCTCCTCTATAATGTGATGATGAGGGACATTCCAACAGACCCAGACGTAACAATATCTATGTATGCAGACGACTGTGCAATATGGACGTCTAGTAAACATGGTGATATAATTGGATTGAAAATCCAATCTTATTTGGATAGATTATCCTCTTGGTTCAAAGACTGGGGTTTTAAACTCTCAAATGAGAAAACTGTACCTGTATTATTCACGAAAAGTTCAAACATTCCTCAACCAGTATTGAACTTGGAAGGGAATATTCTAACATAATCCGTCTCACCGTTTTTTAGGAATTTTATTTGATAGCAAATTGACCTGGCACTCTCATACAGAAAATGTAGCTACAGAAAATGTAGCTACAAGATGTAAACGAAAACTAAAGATATTACGTAGTTTGACAGGAACAAAATGGGAAAGCTCATCAAAATCCCTTCTAATTGTTTATCGAGCTCTTATCAGATCTCTTCTGGACTACGGGTGCCAAGCATATGATAGTGCAGCTGAAACTACCAAAAAGATCTTAGATTCTGTGCAATATCAAGCTCTTAGGATATGTGCGGGGTGTCTCCCGTTAACCTCCTTGAGTTCTTTACAGGTTGAAATGGGGGAACTACCTCTAGACCTAAGAGGACAATTGTTATCTACCAAGTACAGACAAAGTATTGAGAGAAATTTTAATCACCCACTGGTAAGTCATATAGAACCATGCTGGCAATTTGAATACCTAAAAGGCAATGTGTTTGTAAACCTTTTGGATAAAGGTTACAGTGTAAGATGGGAAAAGAAATTATCGAAAAACTTATTCCCTCCCATGGTTATTCTGTCCACCAATCATATCTACTGAATTAAACTTACAACTAAAGAAAACATACCATCCCATGCAATTACAACAACAGAGCCTTGAATTAAAACACACCAAATGGATAAGTCAATTGCACATATACACTGACGGATCCAAATCACCTGATAAAGGAGTAAGTTCATCTGCCTTTTATGTACCATACTTTTCAATACATCGAGGGAAAAGATTAACTAATTTCACTTCGTCTTACAAGGCTGAATTGATTGCTATTCTTCTAGCCCTCGAATGGGTAGAAAATATGGACATTTACACAGGTGTTGTTATACTTAGTGATTCACCTAGTGCTCTTTTATCCATACAAAACCAAAATAATGAAAATGAAAATTATTAATGAAATTCTAACGATTACTACGAGGCTTAAGTACAAAGGAATAGATATATATTTGGAATGGATCCCAGGACACTGCGGAATCACGGGCAATGAAATAGTAGACTCGTGTGCAAAAACTGGTCTATCCAAAATATTGAAATATATAACAAAATAACTTATAGTTCAGAGTTCCAAAGTACTCTGGCAAGAAAGATAGAATCAGTCAAATTCCAGTTTAAAAGAGATGCAGTCATCAATTTCATCCACTTACTCTTGTAACCTAGATAGACAACAAGAAATTATACTCCATCGTCTTCGAGTTGGAGTGATAGGTCTCAACCATGATCTATTATAAGACAAGGTATTCATCCAACTGGTTTCTGTGACAGATGTCAACAGGTTGAAACTGTCGGCCATTACCTTATAGATTGCCCAAAATATATTATCGAGAGAGCGATGCTTCTGTCTGAACTGAATGAAAACAATGAAAGAAAAATAATTGAGTATTTGAAAAGTAATGATCCCCAAATAGTCCAGTAGAAGTTTTTGAGACCTTGAAAAGTTGTTAAGTACAAGGTTTTTTTGTTGATTCGTATTCTAGATGGGTATTGAGGTAAATTCAGCTTGGTTGCCACCTTGGCAACCTTGAGCAGTTTTTTTAATTAGCCTAATTAGCATAATCATCTAATTAGCATATATGCAATATATAATATGTTGCTAATCTTAACCCAGAAAGCCTGAAAATATAAATAATATAACGTTTCTAGGGGTTTCTATGACGAGGAATTCATTAATGACATCCGTTTTTATTTTTAAGTAATATAATTGTCGTGAATAGCATAATTAGCATAATTAGCTAATTAGCATATGTACAATATATGGACTTCTTTGCCATTGTTTATCCAGAAAACCTGAAAACATAAATAATTCAACTTTTCCAGGGTTTTCTATGACGAGGAATTCATTTATGACACCAGTTTTTATTTTTAAGTATTGCAAATGTCGTAAATAGCATAATTAGCATAATGAGGTAATTAGCATATGTGCAATATATGGACGACACCAGTTTTTCTTATTAAAGGAGTACTCTGGCCTGAAATTAATATGAATTGAATAAATAGAGTAAAATTAAACAAACCAATCACTGAAAATTTCATCGAAATCGGATGAAAAATAATGAAGTTATGGAATTTTAAGTTTTGCATTATTTTGGTAAAAGAGTGATATGCACGTCGTCATGAATATGCAGTGAGTGAGCTGATGATGTCATATCCCCACTTTTTCTTTTGTATTTTATTATATGAAATCGCAATTATTCAAATTTTCTGCTCCAAGCCTATAACTAAAAGGACTGACTCCTTATTTAATGTGTAAGTTTATCATTGCTGTAACTTATTTTGTTACAAGGGAGATATTTTTTATAGACATGTATGAAAAAATGAAATAATGAAGATTTCATGTAATATAGTTAAAAAAGGAAAGTGGGAACGTGACATCATCAGCTCACTCATTACATATTCATGATGACATGCATAGAACTGTTTCCCAAAATAATGCAAAACTTAAAAATTCAATAACTTCGTTATTTTTTATCGGATTTCAATGAAATTTTTCAGTGTTTTGCTTGTTTAATTTTACTCTATTCATTCAATTAATATTATTTTTAGGCCGGAGTACCCCTTTAAGTAATGCAATTGTCGTAAATGTAATTATTAGCATATGTGCAATATGTAAACTTCTTTGTCATTATCTAGAAAGCCTAAAAATGGTGCAATGCAACATTTTAAAACAGTGTTTAAAGACAACAAATTAGTTTATGAGAAGATGTTCCATGTAAATGTAGTATAATTAGCCTAATTAACATACAGGTTGTAATAAATAAATTTTCATATTTGCATTTATTGATATAGTTAATCCCGAAAATTCTGGGATGACAGATTTAATGTGTTTACATTTTTATAATGACCAATATTTACCTCAGAGGGCAACCATGTTCAATGTGGCAAAGGATTGTAACTTTGTAAATTCATTCCGTACGCATATGAGTAGAAGCACTTAGACTGCCATGTACTATGCCCAGACAATACATGTATACAACAAATTCTCTTAATTCTGTCCCAAACACCTATAAACTCAAAGAAGAAAAAGAAAGAAAGAACAAAATTCTAAATATACTTTACCATCATTACCATCTTTCAGTCGACCCAAACAATTTCTTTATATATTTAATAACTTACTGGTCTCTGTCATGACTGTTCATTCTCTTATCACTGGTACAGTGGGAAATTACAAATGAATACCTACGTATTCTGTCCTGTCAGAGAGAAATTCAAGAGGCCACTAGGCAATTGCCTGATTAATATGCTAATTATGCTAATAAGGGTAATTATTATTCGTGTCAACATGGTTGGTCATAATAAAAATGTATACACATTAAATCTGTCATCCCAGAATTTTCTGGATTAACTATATCAATAAATGCAAATATGCGAATTTACTTATTATGTTAATTGGGCTACTTATACTACATCTGCATGGAATATCTTTTCACTAACTAATTTGTTGTCTTTAAAAGGTGTTTTCAGGCTTTCTAGATAAACAATGACAAATAAGTCTACATGTTGCTCCTATATAGCGCATTTGATACCATAGATCAGTCTTGCTTTTTATTGGAAACGCTGAAGATCTGCTTTGACATTGATGCTCTCAGATGGATTGAGTCATATTTGACAGATAGACATCAAAAGAACAAGATTGATGATGCTGTCTCTGATTCTTTTCTAGAGCCCTTCGGGGTCCCACGAGGTTCTTGGTTGGGCCCTCTGTTATTTACTCTGTACACAGGTAATCTCTTTACCAAGGTCAACAATAAGTTACCTGGAGTATAATGCCACTGCTACACCGTTGACAGACAGATTTACTTGTCATTTAGACCCTATGTATATGCTTAAGAGCAAAGCGTCTGGTTCATAGAAGCATGTGTCAGTTATATACGTGAATGGATGCTGCAAAACAAACTCATGCTAAATGACAGTAAAACTGAATTGTTGCTCGTTGGCACATCTAAACGGGTATCCAAACTTAATTTCGATTGGATATTTGTTGGAAGTTCTGTCATAAAACCATCCATGAATGCTAGAAATCTGGTAGTGCATTTTGACAGTCATTTGAATATGGAAGCACACATTACCAATGTATGTATATCATCATATTGCATTTTATATAATATCAGACATATTAGAAAATACATTGATCAGGATAGTATGAAAACAACTGCTCATGCATGCATCACTAGTAAGTTAGATCATTGTAATGGGTTATTGTATGGACTCCCTGACTCTCAAATAGGACGACTGCAGCGGGTCCAAAACCTTTGTGCAAGACTAATTTGTGGATACTCCAAAATTCTCAAGGATCACCCGTTTTGAGAGATCTGCACTGGCTACCAGTGTGACAAAGAATATCTTTTAAAGTTATGATGATTGCCTATAGAGCTCTAATTGGTCAAGCCCCTAAATATATTGTAGATCTGTTACAACTCAAAGCTTGCAAACATACCCTCACCCTGCAAGTTCTCGAGATACTTTAATACTGCCAACCCCATCATATAAAACAAAAATAACCTTAGGAGATCAAGCATTTGTCTGCACAGCCCCCAAATTGTGGAACAACTTACCATTAGAAATCAGGAAATCCCCAACTGTAAATACTTTCAGATAAAAATTAAAAACATATCTTTTCATTTAATTACTCCTCTCAGTTATAAGTACATTAGGAGCTCAGCAGCACAGTAGAATATACTGGGCGTTAAAAAAAAAGGAAAACCAACTTTGAAAATGAAACGAGTGGACTAAATATTTAACGGAGTTTAATTTCATATCATATGAAAGAGTAATTAATTTGCTTTCCAATGGTAACTTGTTTAGGTTTCCACAGTCAATCATCAGTGAACACCACTGTCTTCAAAATTCTGTGCAAAATTCCAGTTGGTTCACTTTCTTGTAAAACGCAATAGGCATGGTTTGGGTTGAATGGCTTTGTCAACTAGCTTGGTAGCTCTTTATTTGTTTATGGCCATCTGTTAGTAAGCAAATCTCATGATTAATTTTACGCCTTAACAAAGGGTCTTATGAACTTCGCAAAGCACGGAACGAGTTGTTAGTCATAACCTTAAGACCAAGAGGAAGTGAGATCTTCCGAGAACACAGAAAACATCTTCGTTTGTCTTGAGTGCTGCAGGGGTCTCCGTCAATTTTCAACTAAAGTTGAATATTTTGAAAATCAGCAAAGTGAAATCTTCAACCACACGTATGAGTTTTTGATTTTCCTTATTTATACTCTTTGTTTTTGATTTGCAATTCTTAGTGATATTGCAATCCTTTTGGTTCGCATTGGTTTTTTGGCATGCACCCTTGTTAAAATTCACCGAGACTGTCTTCTTTGCAAAATGATTTCTATCTGAAAAGAGTTTTATAAAGCAAAAATCCTGAATCACGGGTGAATAACATCTCATTTACACAAATTTGAAAAAGAAAAATATGCACAATGGGGATTGGAGCAACCAGGCCATTTCACAAAAGGCATCTCCTTAACATCATGCCTATTGTGTTTTACAAGAAAGTGAACCAACTAGATTTTTGCACAAAATGTTGAAGAGAATGGTGTTCAATGATGCACGACCCTGGAAACCTCTACAACTTACCATTGGAAATATCGCCAAGGATTTCATCAGCGCCAGGGCCTCGACAAGAGGCTAATGCCGACCTGCAGGGTGAGACTGTCAATGGCGGCACCCTAACCCCCTTCCGTACTTCCAACCCGGCAAAGACCCGACATGTGTCATTTTGACGAGGAGAAAAAACAAGTGACAGTAATTGAACTCACTGTCCCTTTTGAGGTCAATATACGGGACGCACACAACAGGAAGGAAGACCGGTATGCGGGGCTTATCCATGATCTCCTGACGGTTGGGTGGCGCCCAAAATTGATTTGTCTTGAAATTGGTTCAAGAGGCGTAATTACTCCAGAAAATAAATCCAGACTGAAACAAATCATTGAACTGTGCAATATTAAAGTTAAGTACACTGAACTCAGGGATGCTATTGTCAAATCAGCGCTTATGGGATCATATGTAATTCGAGGACTATTGTCCGGCTTCCGAGGACCATTGTTCTCATGATTTTCTTTTTTGTTCTCTGTCCGAAAATGTCCTCGGACATACTGCTAAACAGGCCCACACCCACACACACAAACACACACACACACACACATCCACTATTCATACACATGCACTCACATCCACCCCCACACACACATATATAAATTTCTTCAATCAGTATATTGTGCAATTTGATGACATATTCGATGAACTATTTCCTTTTAGTGATTCAGTAAAACCCAACTTAACAGTAATGTGCCTATAATTTGACATATTGCTCTCATTACCTGTGATGCTTGTCTCCCTCTTCTGTTTGTCTATTGCGTCTTTTAAGTTACTGTAGTATTTGCTATTCTATTTGTTATTCTATTCAATTCTATATTGCCTTTTTTTCTGCCCTGCCATTGGCATTACGTATTTTTACGTTTCATGTCAAGGACCTGGGCCGCAAATTTATCATGTTTAATAATTTTGTCATGATTATTTCACAATATGTATTCCCGTCTTTATTTTGCCTGTTTTGTTCTGTGTATAAAGAATGTGAATTTTGATGTATTTTACCACATGGCAAATAAAGATGAATTCAACAACATGCTTTTGAGACACGGTGGTCGCACAAAGTACTTTTTGATCTTAATAATGGGTCACTCACATGGTTAATTTAAAGTGCAGATACATATAGTCATGTAGGGAGTTCCTGCAGCGTTTCTTCCCTCAGGTGTACTTTGGTACTCGTTTTATAATGTGATTTTCATTTCGTATTTCAATGTTTAAAAACTTGTTTCCATTTGAAAAGTTTTCAAACTGTTATCATTATATGGAAATAATTCTACATATGTTATTGTAATTAGTTGTAAATAAGTGCCATTTGAAAAGTCAAAAAAAGCATCTGCTTCTCATTATCATCATCCCTGATAGCAGAAAGTGGTAAAAATTACGTGATAATTACGTCGTGGTTTACGTCAATAAGACGACAACTTGCACCAACGCAAGACGTCAAGAGGACGTCTTATTTTGACGTCATCTGTACACTGTAAAAACTGAAGTGCTGTATATAGCACTTTTTGAGGGCATGCATAGGGACTGCACTCAGAGTGCTATTGAATGCACACAGCGTGCTATTTCAGCACTTTCACGGGAGCTGGACCGGCTCCTTAAACTGCTAAACATTCATTAAAAAAAATGATTTGGGCGAGCTTCGAACCAGAGTCCGCTGATGGAGAATTGCTGGCATTACCGCTAGACTAACTCACATTGTACGATTTAGAGCAGATCATATTGTTACATAGTGAATTTACGACACCACATAGTTCATGTTATCTACTTGACTCCCATGACTAAACTGGATCGCAAGAAGCATTCGTTAGTCCATCGGTAACGTCAGCGCCTCTCAATCAGCGGAACCTGGTTCGAGGCTCGCCACGGTCACTTTTTTTTTTTTGCTGGTAAATTAGCACACTACAAGTGCTATAAACAGCATTTCAGGTGCAGTCACTATACATGCCCCTAAAAATAGCACTTTAGTTTTTACAGTGTACAAGACGTAGAGATGACGTCAAAACAAGACGTCCTCTTGACGTCTTGCGTTGGTGCAAGTTGTCTTCTTATTGACGTAATTACAGGACGTAAAAAAGACGAAAACCGCGACGTAAATATCACGTCATTTTTAACATTTTCTGCTATCAGGGAAGAGGAATGAAGACGTAGAGATGACGTCAAAATAAGACGTCCTCTTGACGTCTTGCGTTGGTGCAAGTTGTCATCTTATTGACGTAATTACAGGACGTAAAAAGACGAAAACCACGACGTAAATATCACGTCATTTTTTAACACTTTCTGCTATCAGGGATCATCATCATCATTTACTATACTACTGTCATTGTTATTCTTTAAAAAAAAAATCATTTACAGGAGATGGATATCTTGGGTGCTTTGTCGACAGTCAAACTGATAGAGTATTACCCGGTGATAATTTATGTACCTATCAAAATATGACCATTTCCTACTGCATCCAATTTTGTACTGAGTTTACCACTGACTATACATACGCTGGTGTTGAAAGCGGGAATGAATGCTACTGTGGTGCAGCGGATGATGACTATTCTCGATATGGACGTGGTTCAGATGCTGAATGCGCGATTCCATGTGAAGGTGACCCTACCGAGGCTGTGGTGGATTAACTTACATAGCTGTCTTCTCCAGTGAGTATCACAGAACAAAGATGATCGATCTGAGCTTGAAGATTATTATGTTTATACAGGAATAGACAAACTGTAAAGTTAGATATAAGAATGTTCATTAAAGTATTACCCATCGGTATTTGATGAAGTATGTCGCAATCGTGATCAAATAACTCCAGTTTAATATCCATGTAAAGGTATATATCATTGTATGTGAATTGACAAAAGTGCAAGGTCACTTAGTGGTTAGATAATAATTAAGCAATTACGCATGCAGCTTTAAGATTAAGTATTGCCCCTAAATACACAAACAAGAAAGAAAAGAAAAAAACAAAACAAATCAAAAGCTGTAAATGTAAAAAAATAGAAAATCTTGTTTATATTTTCAAAATACATCATGATCATCAAGAGACACTTATTTTGTGATGTAGACACTCAACCTCCATTCGCTGCTTAAAGAAAGAACGGGCTTTAAAAAAATTAAGTAATTTTATCCCCTATCCCCACTACCTCTGTGTGTGACCTCAAATTCATCAGCTACATGTACCACAGCTGCCTTACTCAATTGAGTAATTCTTTGGTCATCTAGGTGAGACTTAACGCCAAAGGAACACTCTTTTTGAATTCTTCTATGAGGACAACTTTCAGTTTCTTCGTCAACTTTCAGTGAGCTGTACCACTTGTCAAACATCATTTCTTGTTCCCTAGCAAACTCAACATAGGTCTGGCGTGGTTGTGTTTGCATATTCCTAAATTTACGTCTGTATGTTTCTGGGACCAACTCATATGCATTAAGAATAGTATTCTTCATTGTAGCATAGTCACATGATTACTCTTCAGAGAGAGATAATAGTTATGTTTATACGTAGTACATAGCATCGATGCTATGTTAGCATCGATGCTTTGTAAGTCTCGAAACTATTTCCAGTACGTTCAGACAGGCCATGATCGACTTGCTTCTATCATCCACTCGTGACTATCCATCGCTCACTCGCTGCCAAAACAATAATTACTGCGCCACACACGGTGACCCGAGTATAATTGGTATTGAAATTTGTGCACAGGGGTCATATCATGCGAAGTTGCGAGTGAAAATAGCAGCGAGTGAAGCAGTGATTTCGTTCACATAACAAATAGTCACAAGCGCGGTGGGTGGTATACCGCAAAGCATCGATTCTTTGTCGCTGAGATTTACTGAGATTTACTCCTGCCAAACTCGCTGCCAGAATAGTTTCGAAACCTAGCTCCAATTCGCTTCTATCTCGTGACTATCTGCGTTCAGACAGCGTTTGGTCTTAAAACTATCTGGTCATGACCAAAATAGTCTCGAAACCTAGATAGCATCGATGCTATCGCTTTACGTGTGAACGTACCTAATAATAGCTGTTTCTTTTATAGCGCCTTACCAGTTACAATGTAACCGACCAAAGCGCTTACAGCATTATTACCCCGGTCACTGGATTCAGTTGAGATTCTGCACATTACAGTGCATATTCTCCACTCCTCTGGGGAGTATTCCAGCCAGTCGCCTGTTTCCCAAGCGCGCACATACTAATCCAACCACAATGACGTTCGCATCCTCCCGGGTACGATTTTAACACCTGGGTGGAGTGGAGTAATGTATATAAAATGCCTTGCTCAAGGGCGTAGGTGCTGTGCCGATGGAACCACTCGACACTACAAGAGATGAGTAGACCTTTGCAGCCTTTCCTCATTGCAATGTTACACTCTTACTAAAAAGGGGATTCCAGTGATGTATTTATAGACCCATTGTAATGTTACACTCTTACTAAGAAGTTAATGCAAAGGTCAGGATTGTTAACAGATTGCATACATGTAATTACATTGTTATTATCATACATCATACATAATGATCTAGAATGCTCCTCCTCTACGGGATGTGCATTGTTTACTATGTAATTGATGATTCTTTCAGTGTTACAGAGTACATTCATTTTCCCCACATGAATAATGATTTCTCTTTTAGAAATTTCTATATTCATAAATACATAGAGAAAACTGGAAATAACTTCACTCATTCCCATTTACATAAATTTCTTTTCACAGGCAATAAGTTATGAATCACTTTAAAATTAAATTCTCTCAACTTGTTTTCTTTTACTTGTGCTAAATTCTGCTCAAAACATATTTTCCAGGTTGTATTCATCTTTAAAATATTCTTCAAAAAGAAACAAGATCGTGTATTTTCCCCTTCCTGCTGTATCAGATGATTATAAAAATATCTTGAAGTTACATCACCTAATCCCTTTACAGATTTTCCTGCTTTTATTTTGGGAACATTAATCAGCAATACATCTGGTTTTCTGTCATTAGACATTTGCGCAAGCCAAATTTTAGGTATTGCTTGATGGAAGCTTCAAAAACATTTCCAACGAAATAAAAAAAAAAGAAAAAAAATGTTTTGATTAGCTGACAAGTCTCGAGAAAGAATAAAAACTCAAAAATATTGGCCCATCAGAAGTTCTAAATGAGAGGGTCTTTGGAAGATGGATCAGTGAGGTCGTTAGGCTTAAGGATGATCGTGTTATTACCCCCAGCCTATACCAGCCTATACCTCACTGATCCGTTACCCAAATACATTGTTTAAGCCCCTCCATTTTGTGTGAAAACAAGCCCTCGTATTATTTGCTTACAGTAGCTTCAAAAACTTTTTCCAGACAATGAACCCCCCCCCCAAAAAAAAAAAAAAAAATAATAATAATAATAATGTTTTCATTTGCTGACAGGGCTAGAAAAGTTCAAATTTGCCTGAGAGAAATTCAATGGGGCGATGGGTGGGGAAGAGGGAGTTATCCCCAGTATCCCCATCCCTAACAAGTTCATTGGTCCATCACCATCATCATGCCTTTCGTTTCGCCCGTTTATTATATATTTTTATTCTTGGATTAAAAAAAAAAACCACTGTAAGTTTCAAGTAAAATTATTAGAGTTTGGTAAGGGAAAATTAAATAATCTTCTTCGATGAGAATAAAATGAATTCTGTTCATACCGCTATGCGAATTACTCTGAACTCACGTCATATATATATCACTATTAATTGTAGCTCTAATTTCAAAGGAGTTTATATCACCATTAACTTTAATAACATTTTCGTTCTCGACCAATTATCACTTTGTATTATAACAAATTAGATAGCACCTTAAAATATTTTGATATGCTTGCTTTTTGTGGCTGTCATTTCTCTCAGGCAATGTTTGTCATGCTGGCATTACCAACTGTGACAGCAATGCAACATGTACAATCACCCTTGGATCTTTCACATGCAACTGTAATGCTGGATTTATCGGTGATGGCGTCACATGTACTGGTAAGCACTTTAGACAATACTCGATTTTTTAAATAAATAAATGAATATACAGTGTGAGTCACCAAAAAACGGAAACCTTGATATAACCCTAACTATCATCGCAATTAGTAGATCTTAATTTAGTCAAGTATACTCATATTGTAGCCTTTTATGTTTTCTTTAATTGATCAAACATTTGCTCATAGAGAGCCAGTTGCAGTTGCCCTGATTCATGTCAAATTTGCTTCTGCAATTGTTCTGAACGAAATATATGGTCAACCTAAGGTTTGGTCTGCATTCAAGTTGAATGCACTCACACAAATGAAAGAACTTTAGACGTTCTGAAAAAAACATTCAAACAAAAATTGGGCATAGGTGATTTTGACATGGTTTTTAGAGATGGTCTGTGCCCATCCATGATCGCATTTGGGTTTGCAGCATATCATAATTAAAGAAGACTTAAAGGGGTACTCCGGCCTAAAATAATATTAATTGAATGAATAGAGGTAAAATTAAACAAGCAAAACACTGAAAATTTCATCGAAATCCGATAAAAAATAATAAAGTTATTGATTTTTTTTTTTGCATTATTTTGGGAAACAGTTCTATGCATGTCATCATGAATATGTAATGAGTGAGCTGATGATGTCACGTCCCCACTTTCCTTTTTTAACTATATTACATGAAATCTTCATTATTTCATTTTTTCATACATGTCTATAAAAAATATCTCCCTTGTACTCATTAAATAAGGAGTCAGTCTTTTAGTTATTGGCTTGGAGCAGAAAATAATTGGAATTTCATATAATAAAATACAAAAGAAAAAGTGGGGATATGACATCATCAGCTCACTCACTGCATATTCATGATGACGTGCATATCACTGTTTTACCAAAATAATGCAAAACTTAAAAATTCCATAATTTCATTATTTTTCATCTGATTTCGATGAAATTTTCAGTGATTGTTTGTTTAATTTTACTCCATTTATTCAATTCATATTAATTTCAGGCCGGAGTACTCCTTCAAATTATACGAAAGGAGTTTTATAGGTTCGCTATCGATCGTAATAGAGACAATATGAATAAAAAGATATACATGAGTATAAAGAATAATGCATATTTTTAGCTAGTGTAATCTATATCTAGGTCTTACAGGATTTTACATTTTGGGGATTACCGTTTCTAGATGAGGACGAATGTACTGCTAGCACTGACAAATGTGACGTCAATACTATATGTATTAACACCGTTGGATCTTTCACATGTGCCTGTAAAGTTGGATATACCGTTGACGGAATACGTTGTATTGGTAAGCACTTAGGCCATAATGTTGAACAATATTGATAGTATATGATTAAAATAATAGCGTTCATTGGCGGACTGGTTAAAACAGCATTATTGTCTAAATACTTATACTAAAGTGAAAGGAAACGGGGGCATTGTTAAGGGTGGATATTCTTTCACTCATTCATTCGGTTATTACCATTATCAAAATAGTGCATTACGTAGACACGTAGGTGTTGCACCCCCATTGGCGGATCGCAGGGAAGAAGGGGCGCACTGTGGGAATGTGCACTGGGGCATCCCAGTAGACCGACAGCCCACAAGACTGACAATGTTGGTGTAGCAAACCCTGAAAAAGTTGCCATTTGTTCCCCGGTAAAACCTATTTCCGATATCATAGTAAATTTAGAGATTTAACGATCAAAAGAAGAAAAAAAGAAAGAAAATAGGGCTTCTCTTTTTCACTGGTAAAAAAATGCTTTCGTGTCATCAAATTTGTTGGCATTAGTTATCCGACACAAGCTTTCCTATTTCGAATATTCTAGCAGGGCCCATGGATATATAGGATTGAAATATTAGAACGAAGCAAGTCTTATTATAGTCTATTTTAACTATAAGTCCTTACAATGATTAACTAGCTGCAATAACGTATCTAGGGACGGCGGCTCGATCCCGTGATAAACAATAAAATTGCCCCATCTTAAAGGGAGTGGCAAGTCGTAATCCATGGGCCTGACCAGTTGGCCTGACTCGGGGAAATTCGGATACAATCAGGTCCAATCGTGCGCTACCGAAGGAATGTTATTGCCGAATTCCTCGCGTGATCGTTAACTCGAATCCCTACATACGTAACCGACCAATAAGATTCAAATTCTGGAATAAAGAACGCGCGATCTTGTTTACTCAAATTTGGGTCAATGTGCGAACTTTTATTAGCTGCGCGCGATAAATTGAAGTCGCTTTGAACTTTGATCCAGAGAAAGGAGCAGCCAACTGTAAAACTGCCCATAGTTTGCGACTTGTCGCTCCCTTTAACCTAAACTTATCAGCTCCAAAGTACAAACCATAATAACCGATTTAAATAAAAAAATTACAGGACTACCAAAAAATGATTTCTTATGCACTTACCCAAGGTTGGCAGCCAAAGTCTGATAGAAACAAGTGATGGAGCAAAGCGACCGAGGGAAGAAATTCTTGCATTTTCACCCCTCATGCATTTCACATTTAACACAAACAGCACAGCAACAGAGTTAATTGGAGTTTTTTGAAATATTGAACACTGGAAAACGCTATTCTAATAAATTCTTCCTCTATATGGAGCTCAGAATTAACCATATAACGAAACACATTCGACAAATTTAGCAAGGTAAACGAAAGTTGGAATGTTTTTCTTCCAACTTTGAAAAATGCTACCTTATGCACTTTATTCTATAATTATTGTGGCTCAGAATTTAACAAGACCCTCATGAAACTTATATGCTCTAGATTATAAAAAAGGGAGTTGTTTTTTTCTTCTTCGAATTTAGAACCCTTAAAATACGTAATATATAAACTAAATTCTAGATTTGGGGGGGGGGGGGGGAGGGGCGAAATTACGAGATCCTGAAGAACTTTAGAAAATTAGCACTTTGAACATCTTTAAAACACTCGTTCTTATGCAATGTACACTAGACTGGGGGCGCATAATCATTATTAGGACCATGATTATTCTTTCTTTTTGTTCCCTTTCTATTTAGTACTTGCGTTGCTTGCGCCTACTCAAGTGCCGCCTGGGGCACGTACACCCTCTGCCCCGCCCCCCCCCCCCCCCCCCCGACTAGACGCCACTGACTAGATGTAATGACATTGTTCTGTCTGTGCATGTAAATATACTTCTAGATGACGATGAATGCCTTTCTGGCACCGACAATTGTCACATCAATGTTACATGTAATAACACCTCTGGTCCTTTCGCCTGCCTATGTTATGGAACAAGTTGTACCGATATGAGCTTTATATGAGGGTATACTCAATGAAGAGATGTATTACATATATTAATAATTAGCGTTAATTGATATGTATGTATCAATTAGATCATGTACTAGGAAACAAAAATGCAGCTGTTGATATCACGGTCTCCTAGATTAATCCAACTGCTGACTGCTATACTGATCACAAGTTACTTGTATGCAAGTGTCAGATCGTCTTTAATAGACCAAAGCTGAGAGGAAAACTTCCTACAAAATATGGTACTACCATGACACCAGAAAAGGAACGGAAGCTCCAACAGCTTTTGGATAGAGAGCTAGTAGGATGCTATGTTGAATGGAGTAAGACAAAGAGTGTCCTTTGAGTTGCTGCAAAACATGTCTTGGGAAAGAGAAAGAAGCAACAGAATGATTGGCTTGATAATCAAGATGTAAGGATTCAGCAATTGTTTCAAGACAAGAAGCTGAATTGGAATAGACAAGGACTCAGAAAGTATGTTAGAAACACAAAAAAGAGGTGGTTCCAGGAGACACCCGTCTGTGCTGAGACATTATGCACAAGAAAAAAACCATCGTGAATTCCATGCTATACATTAAATACCTTCTATGGACCCAGAACTCGTGCTACACATCAAGTGAGGTCGGAAACTGGAGATGTACTAACATCTACGGATGACATGAAAGAAAGATAGGTTAAATACTTTAAAGTACTTTGGAATCAAGCAACAATATCCCCTGACCCTGAACATAATATTGACTGAAATTGATCAGTTACCTGTCCACTTTATAATGGAACAGCTAATAACTCCTACGGAGATTGAAAAAGCACTGAAAAATACCACATGTGGAAAGAATACATGTCCAGACGGGATACCTCCTGAAATCCTAGTACATGGAGGACCAAGTATAAGAAATCATCTTCTAAAACTCTTCAACACATTTTGGGCAAGAGAAGTTGTACCACCATAATTCATTGACGCCAACATTACTATTATCTTTTTAAAAAAGGAGATCGAAGTCATTGTGGTAATTACAGAGGAATTTCTCTCCGGAGTGTTGTTGGCAACTATGAAAGTCTGCTCTGATATCCTTCTTTCACGACTTCACAAGAGTACAGATAGTCTGGGAGCCTGTATCGAAATAGTCACCCCATTTTACCCATAAGTTTTGACCCCTTAAAGTTACTTAGAACATCTAAGTAATTAATTTTTAAAAATGTCAGCCTGACCGTAGCCGTCGGGTTTTAATGGTACCAGAACAACTGATGAAATCTACATTCCCAAACAACGTAAACTTATTTTTCAACATATTATCTGTTTCACCTGCCCTAAGCTTTGGAATGATTTACCTGCACCCATGAAAAACTCTCTGTCTCTGTTAAAGGGACCGAAAAGTCTCCAATCGTGGTGTTTTGGAGCTTGGCCCGGCTTGGGTTATATTCAGGAATCTCCGTAAATCTTCGGTATTAACGAGCACGCAATTGCAGTGATACGCATTCGACCGAAGAAAGACGAACTGAACAACCCAACTGACAAATTACCCCATCCTCGACGGCAATTTTGTTCGCTGCTACAGGATTGTTGTTATGCACTGCCTTGCAATAGGGGCAAGTGAATGAAATTGAACGTACATGGATATCGAGCGGTGGCTCCCTTTCAGTTCTCATGGAAGCTAAAAAAATGTATGATATCGGATTATAGTTCATGATGCCTTGCTTGATTATTATGTTCAATTACTATCATTCTAACCTGTTTCCAGTATCTTTTTGTAATACCCTTTTCATATTAGGGGAAGAAGTGGGTATAGTCCGGACTTAACCGTGACTAAGCCGTAATACTAAAGCTAATATGAAAGGCATCGGCTTCAATAAACCAGCTTTTTAAAGTAGTCACCCGAAGAGTCAAAAGTGTTATGAATTGCTGCAAAATTCATATCACTGCGAAGGTGAAGCTTAATTTACTGATTAGGTATAACAACTTCCCTGGTCAAGATATGTTTGGGGCCGCAGTAATCATCTTTCAAAAATGGTATTTGTGAGATCCAGATTTTCTGCCTTCAGCAGTCCTCCGTGGAGCGTGGCGATGCCTGACGTCACAAGCTTGGCAACATAATGGGAGCTCCTGGCTAGGCGCGCCGCATGTATTGAAAACACACGCAAGTGACGCAATTTTCTCATTGATTTTTCGAGACTTAGAGATCAAAATGTCGGTTGCAGACGAGGAAATTGAGCTCAATGTGGACATAGAAATTGGTGAAGAAAGTGATTCAGTTTATAGTAACAGTGATGATGATGATGATGATGGTGAGGTAGGAGAGATTGAAGGAGAAGAAGGAGAAGGAGAAGGCGATGGTAGAAATCTTCCACAAGCCTACCAGTATGTACCAGATCATTAGGCATTTTCATATTAGCATACGATCTTTAACACTGGGAGTAAAATGCCTAAAGATTTGTTTATAAATTAAAAGTTCCTCCCCAGTCTAGCTTCTTCATTTACTAACCATTGTCCACGGCGGACCGTTAAAAATGAATATTTATGAGTCAGAAAGAAGAGGATCTTGGGTATTTGATTCTAGTTTCATTGTGACTTGGCCGTGAACCAGAATAGCCTGGTGGTTAAGTCGCTGCCCGGCAAGCAGTAGATGACAGGTTCGAATCCCGCTGGTTCCAATTTTTTCTGACTTGTGTTTTTCATTACAGATCGAGCATACGATCTTTAACACTGGGAGTAAAATGCCTAAAGATTTGTTTATAAATTAAAAGTTCCTCCCCAGTCAAGCTTCTTCATTTACTAACCATTGTCCACGGCGGACCGTTAAAAATGAATATTAATGAGTCAGAAAGAAGAGGATCTTGGGTATTTGATTCTAGTTTCATCGTGACTTGGCCGTGAACCAGAATAGCCTGGTGGTTAAGTCGCTGCCCGGCAAGCAGTAGATGACAGGTTCGAATCCCGCTGGTTCCAATTTTTTCTGACTTGTGTTTTTCATTACAGATCGAGCATACGATCTTTAACACTGGGAGTAAAATGCCTAAAGATTTGTTTATAAATTAAAAGTTCCTCCCCAGTCAAGCTTCTTCATTTACTAACCATTGTCCACGGCGGACCGTTAAAAATGAATATTAATGAGTCAGAAAGAAGAGGATCTTGGGTATTTGATTCTAGTTTCATCGTGACTTGGCCGTGAACCAGAATAGCCTGGTGGTTAAGTCGCTGCCCGGCAAGCAGTAGATGACAGGTTCGAATCCCGCTGGTTCCAATTTTTTCTGACTTGTGTTTTTCATTACAGATCGAGCATACGATCTTTAACACTGGGAGTAAAATACCTAAAGATTTGTTTATAAATTAAAAGTTCCTCCCCAGTCAAGCTTCTTCATTTACTAACCATTGTCCACGGCGGACCGTTAAAAATGAATATTAATGAGTCAGAAAGAAGAGGATCTTGGGTATTTGATTCTAGTTTCATCGTGACTTGGCCGTGAACCAGAATAGCCTGGTGGTTAAGTCGCTGCCCGGCAAGCAGTAGATGACAGGTTCGAATCCCGCTGGTTCCAATTTTTTCTGACTTGTGTTTTTCATTACAGATCGAGCATACAAACACTGGGAGTAAAATGCCTAAAGATTTGTTTATAAATTAAAAGTTCCTCCCCAGTCAAGCTTCTTCATTTACTAATATAACATAAGGAAAGATGGAAGGAAAAACAAAGAATAACTTGAGGAGAGATAGCATGAGAAGAAGATAGAAAAAACGGAGAAAAACATAAGATGAAAGATAAGAAGGGTAAAAACAAAGAATAACAAAGAATGAAGAAAGAAAGTAAAGAAACAAAACAAATCCTTCCTCCTGTAATATGAAAGTATCAGGGCTTATAGAAGCACGCTTTGTCAGTGAATATGAGAACGGTATAAGAATGCCTGTGAATATTTCGATATTTTGCTTTCACCGTATATCTTGTCACTGTATTATTCATGCATGCCATACAACTGCTGGTTATTACTATATATATATATATATATATATATATATATATATATATATATATATATATATATATTACGCTAAGGAATTGGGGCCTTTTTTTTGGGGGGGGGGTTCGAATAGGCACCTCCCCTGGCTCTTTCGGTCTCCACCTTTTGGTACCCACGGACGGGGAATGGCTCTTAGAGGGTTGGAAAGCACTTTTTAAGGGCTGACGTGCCGTCCATATTTCATAAATTAATTTATAAACGTTGAATTTCCGGAGGGAGTAATAATTCTGCCAACCCATGAAAGCTGGTTTGTAGCCTCATGCCCAACCAATACCCTTTACCTGTGAAGGGGAGAAACCTCAATTGGTGTATTGCCATATCCGCCATATCCGCATGTATGGCTTCAATGTATACGACGCAACACACGTGTTATTCGTTCGCACGGCGCACTTGCACATGTACAGGTATAGGGACTTTTAGAATCAGTGGACTAGTACTTCGTCCCAGTCGACTAATTCGCGCATGTCAACGTCGTCGACTGCCCATGTTGACTACAGTTCTGATCATTTTAGATTTCACTCGACGTGTACGTACCGTCGACGTCAACCGGAAGTACACACTCAACGGATGAGCATAATACACTATGAACACGGTGACAAAGAAAGCAGACAATTTATCCAGCTCCTCATTGTACCCTCCAGAATAGCTCTAGTAGACAAAAGGACATCCCTTCACTGCTATTATGTGACACCTGTTCTACATATTTTTACAGGATAGCAATGAATGGGAGTTCTTTTGTTAACCAGTGCAATTGTGAAGGGTACAATGAGGAGCAGCATAAATTGTCCGCTTCTTTGTTCGTCATGTTCATAGTGATAGTGGAGCTGTTCTGATGACGTCATATACGTGAACCTCGTCGAAGATTTCGGAGCACCGCAAAAACGAAGTGAACACGTTCTCGATTTTGCAAGTCAGGGAGGAGGACAGGGAGAGGGCGAGTGGCGCATGCGCAGTGGCGTAGAATGATGTCCTTGCGTACCAGTCGACTAAGTGGACGTGCAATTCTAAAAGTCCCTAATATGTTTCACTACGTGAAAACGGATAGAAATGGTACCTTTTCAGCAATAGACGCATAAAGATATAAAAGCGCCGTTAATGGTATAAAAATCAGAGATAGACGGGTTTCCCTGTTTAGGGTATCCAAATCCTCCCCTACTTCAATCTGTTTTTCAGTTCACCGGGGGGGGGGGGGGGGGTGGTCGTCGCGATCAATTCGGATCGATTCAGGAGCCCGTAAACTTTTCTACCTTTTATTTGTGAAAATTTCGCTCCTTTGGAAGTTTGATTTATGTAAGCATTCCATTACTTTTTAAATTGAATTTTTAACGGGTTTTTTAAATTTTCTTTTTATCTATTTATTTTTATTTATTTATTGATTCATTCATGGACTGGTGTTGAATTATAGCACTTGTACAAGTGCTACCTTAGCACAAGTTGTGCAGTCCCTATGCGTGCCCTTGCAGGTGCTGCCTCCAAATCTTGAGGTGCTAAAAATAGCGCTTGATTTTTTAGAGTGTACAGTTTGAATTATGTAGGTTGCTATGTCGGGCAAGCTTACGTATTATCTTTCTTTGAAAAGATGCCTATCCTAATGAAAAAAGGGAAAGATCAATTGGGAAAAGTTGCTCATGGGCCAATTACGAAATCGCTTATTATCAACAACTAACATGACATGAAAGGGAAAATGGCCCTCATACCGTTGGAAACATGTTATTGTATATCGCCTAAATACATTATTCATTCCCTTATGACAGACTAAAGCAATCTGTAGACATCATTCGGGGAGGGTGTAGGTGTAGGAGATCACGTCACTTAGGAATATCGCTTGCCACGGTGTAAAGAAGGAGACCCCCCCCCCCCCCCCACCCAAATTTCCTTCGAAAATATTTCCACTGTGATATGATGGTCCTCCCAAGACCCATATAAGGGGGCAATAATCCCCCTGAAAAAGAAAATGACAATAAATTCATTTTTTTTCTCATTCATGGCCTAAATTTCTCTTGAGTAGTAAAACCACAGAAACATGGCAAGATCAAATCGCTCCCTCTAGCTCTGTGCATGAATATACTCACTGGCGTAGAAAGGGGCACAGGGGGGCCATGGCCCCTCTTATTCAGGCACTAAAAAGCATAACTAAAAAGCAGTCTGGACGTTGAAATAACTTTCCTCCTAAAAAAAGTGGTACGAGGCAAATTTGCTATAAAACGTCAGAGCTTTCGCGCTTCGCGCTCCCTGCACCCACCCAAATGCGTGCTCACCACCAATTTCGCACTCTTCGCGTGCTCACAAACGCCCCCTAAAATGAAATCCTGGCTATGCGGTTGGATCCTTCACGTCTGCCCCCCCCCCACCCCCGACCCCCTATTGAAAAATCCTGGCTACGCCTGTGGATATACTATGGATAAACTACTATAAATCTATCCATGCTCTATGTGCGAGAATCCCGCCCTGGTGTAAATGAGATCGTGTGCCATCCACAGGCCGACGTAACAAAAATAAAAATCATTATTAAGTCATTCATAAAGTAAAACAATTGTCATTTAGTCTTCATCAAGATGAAAATGTATTTTATTCAGAACTCATGTAAGATTTGAATAATAACACATATTAATATGTTGTAAATACTTCTTGGTAAAAAAATAACACTTTACCCGACTTTTCTTTTTATTCACTCCATAATAATTGTGACAAATATACAGTACGATGATTAATCATAAACACGACTAGCGCTCGTGTATGCCCACGGGCTGCTCCTGCTAGTGCTATATAATTTTCCAAAGCAAGGTATTGCTTTACAGTAATTTTGCATTGTTGTTGTTGCTCTAATGGTATTTTTGTTGTTATAGAGTTTATAGTTTGATCCAATTTCGTGAAGTATGTTGTACCTATCATCCAGTTTTTCTTATATTTCTGCTTTCACACAATATGTCTGCACGAAACACAGCGTATATTCGTGCCCTAGGCACTTACGGACATTTGACAAATGTAAGTTTGAAGATCTGTACCAGCCCAATCACTGACCATTCTGCTTCAAAATTAAATATCACATTGTATTTAATTGAATTTTCTGATTCATAACAAAATGAAATTACATCATTTTGAATGACAAAGATATTGTTTTCATCGTTCTAAAAATGGGGGATGCAATGGGATTAGGCACGCGCGCTACTTGTCATGCTTGTTGACAGTTTATGGGTTGTGGTTTTGATAAGGGAAGTCATTGTGCGGTCTGGGGTCGTCTTTTAAAATTGATTGATTCAATTCAACACAACTTTGAGATTGATGTTCCAATGAGTACACAGTTGAGATCAACCTCAACTTTGCAAGTGATTTCAATTAATTACAACTCTTTTATATTAAAGACGGTGCCCAGGGCTCTCTGTCTGTTGAGGCATGTGTGAATTTCTTCGATATTACCCCTTCTAATTATTCATTCCACTACGTGTGCTACGGAACCCGCCTAGCCCCACCTTTCATCCTTCCGACCTTTTACGATACCCCAGAGATTTAGCAGTGTAATACTTGGAATTCTGGCTCCTATTTCATGGTTTTCTTTAAGTTGTTTTTATGATTAAATGATGTTTTGAATACCACAACATTATGACCGGACCCGGGCCGGCTCGGCGGTCGGGAATGTATTTATTACAACCGGATCCGAACCTGGCTTCCTTTTTCCACGGTTTGGTGTCCAGTGTAACAGGTGCGAAACACACTCTTGACTTCTTGAGCAGTGGCCAGCATACCTGAGTCTCCTCGTCCTGATCTTTTGGCTTATTTTAGGAAGATTCGCATACAGCTCTGCATTGGTCAAGTGTTGCCTCCAAGTGACATTTTCCACGACTCTCAGCATGCGAGTGTAGCAACCATCAAGTTCCTTGACAAGCTTAGGTGTAATTGTCCCTCAGAACCATATAGCAATACTGACTCAACAGTTGCAGTGAATAGTCGAAGTTTGAATTTTCTTGGCAAAGATGACTTCCAAATCTTGTTGAGTTTGGTACAAGCTCTCCAAGCTACTGCCTTCCTCTGTTTGACATCTTTTTCTGTACTTTCCATCCATGATCCTAGATACTTAAAGTCTTTAACCTCTTCCAGATCGGCTCTATCGTTTGTGTGTAGACTGACTGCACCTGGTTGATTGCTTGACATGAATTTAGTTTTCTTGGCATTTATCTTCAATCCAACCTTTGCCGCTGGAAAAAGGAAGCCAGGAAGACCAACTGTATCATACCTTGATACTCTGAAGAGGGATACCGGTCTTGAGCCTGAAGAACTAAGATCAGCAATGAGGGACAGAGGTGTTTGGATGGCCTTCGTGAATCGAGGACACCACTCGAATTAAGCGTAAGCAGATCCGAACCGGGTAAAATTTACCAGGTCACAAAACTAATGACTACATCTATATAAAAAAAAATAAAGATAAACTGAAACCAAAAAATGAGTTAACCGGGCGTAAAGCGCCGAGGCAACTAGTATTTGTATATTAGCCAGAGCAATTTATTTCAGATCGACTAGGTCTTATGGAATGTAAACTAGTTGGGAATACCATATTAGATGAGGATGAATGTACTAGCACCAACAGCTGTGACGCCAGTGCTGCATGTAGTAACACCGTTGGATCTTTCACATGTGGCTGTAGTGTTGGATACATGGGTGACGGAATACGTTGTATTGGTAAGCACTTATCTATAATCATGATAATGTTAATCAGTATTTGAAGAGCTTACTTGCGTGACCAAAAGGCCCTAAATCCATTTTTTATCATTATGGCACTTTTTATATGCCTTGATAGACATTCACCATGTGCATCAAACTGGCTATATTTCAACTTCTAAAAGTTTCAGGAAGTTTGTTAAAAAATGAGATGAAAATTATGTTTTCTTTCAAAAGGCCCTAAATCCAAAACACTTTTCTTGCAAAAAGCCCTATATCCATTCATCTATCCTGCATCCTGATTGGCTAAGAGAATAGATTTTTGGCATGAATGACCAATCACGCGCCTCCACACAACCATCGATCCAGAGACTCTGTGTGAGAATCTTTCCAGCCTTTTGACATTTTTTATGGGAATTAAATACGCAAAATTCCTTCGTTTATCAAGATCTTGAAAATTACTACAACAATGGAGCTTGCAGATATAACCAACAATCCCAGAAGAAGAAAGAAAAATGAAATGAAATGAAATCTTATTGGATGTACATGAGTAGGTGATATGAGGATGGTGTGATAATTATGTGGAATTTGGAAGATGCTATTTAAACTTATAGTGGGAATTATAAGTTATTGAAAAAAAACCCTCGCATCCTTGTTTCTTGTTTTCTGAATGTTAAAATTATTTTAGATTTTTTATTTACGTACCTCCCAACTTTATATAAATTAAATGTGTCCTCTTAAAAATTATTGCAATTTTCTCTCTTAAATGTGAGTAAGTTGAGTTCAGGACCCTCTTGCATAAAAAGTGCACGAAATGGTCAAATGACCTTTGACCCTATAAAGGACGAACGATGAGGGCAGCATCACCAAAAAGTAAAGATGTGTAGATTATACCAAGATATATCTCCATACAAAATTTGAAAGAAATCCATCCAGAAATGTGTCTTGCAGAGTGCACTCACGCCATCCCCTGAAGTATGACCTTTGACCCTATAAAATACGGGACACTGGTGGTAGCATCACCAAAAAACTATAGGTTTTTAGATTACACCAAGAGACACCTTCATGCAAAATTTGAACGAAATCCGTTCAGAAATGTGACCGCAAGAGCGCAAACAAGAGTGCACACAAGACATCTATCAAAATATGACCCTTGACCCTATAAAATACGGAACACTGGAGGCAGCATCACCAAAATCTATAGGTTTCTAGATTATACCAAGAGACACCTTCATGCAAAATCTGAACAAAATCCGTTGAGAAATGTGACCGCTAGAGCGCACACAAACTATCCCCCAAATATGTCTTTTTACCCTATAAAAGACGGAACACTGGGGGCAGCATCATCAGAAATTATAGGTGTCCGGATTTTACCAAGATACACCTCCAAAAGTTTGAAAGAAATCCGTCAAGATATGTGACCGCTAGAGCGCACACAAGAATATGACGCGGCGGCGGCGGAACGCTGCTGAATCTAAAGTATCCTCCGGCATTCTGCCGGGGGATACAATTAAACGCAACTTGATTTTCAGCCAATCAGGATCGCATATTTGGGACTTAAAGGTCCCCTTTTATGGAATTACAAAGGAACTTCATTTAATAGACTTTTCTACTGTGAATCCAGATGTGTCAATCATATTACCTGAATTCCATTCATTAATCTGTAACCTTGAAAAAAAAAAAAAATGGGAACGCCCCTAAAAGTTTTGGAAAATCGGTCCAGCGATCGATGACGTCATGTGACGTCACCCCAGAACGCTCGACTCACACAAGCTGGATCAGTATCGATGTGTGTGTGTTATGGCTATTGAGCTTCGTGTAGTTCCCTTCGACTTCGTGCCATTTCAGCCCTTCATTTTAGCTTTTTAAAGACAAAATCCTACATCAACGATGGCATCATCTTCTTCAGCCAGGACACTTATTCAGGATCAGATATATCTGATTTGGAGCATCAAGTCCCAGAAGAAATTGAAGAGGAATTAGGGGCCCGGCCGTATACTATGTTTGAGCCAGACATGTCGGATTCTGGGCAAGATTCTGATGATGACAGAGACGTCCCTGATTTTAATAACGGAGAGGATATCGACGGGAGACACAATTGGTAATTATTTTTTGATAATAAATTACCGATTAAAGTTTAATTCACGCATATCCACGTATTATGAATCTTGTTTACGCTTGCAAATTGCCCGAGAGGCTGAGCTGATACTTCGCTGATCGAGGCAGTGAGCTCGATGTGCGCAGGGCCGGGGTACACCCGCGCTGTTTGGTTGTTCGCCTGCTGACCCTGCCTGGGCTTGCGCTCGGGCAGTTTTACTGGTGCATGGGGTGGTAGCGTTTGATTCTAGTAAATTCTAACATTGATATCCAGAAAACTCTTAGCTCTCCTGTTATCTTGCTTGCTTTCTTTGTGCTGCTACACTAAGTAAGTGTAGGTACCGTTATAGTTGACAATAGATATGATCTTCTTCTTCTTCTTCTTCTCCACCCAGGGTTTCATCCAGTGTGTCTGGAGCGGTATGTGATGGAATCTGATTACTAGCTATCTGTATCGGCAGCAGTATGGCGGACAGGCAAGGCAGGATGCAACTGAAAATCAGTGAGTACACCATATTTTTTGTTTTAATCGTTACTGCAGTATTCCTGTATTATATAAAGCAGTTTGGATGCAATATGCCAATTTGGCTCCTTATTTTATATTACGATATTCTATAAAATAATGTTTTAGCCTTAATGTAAATAGAGGAAGATTATTCTATTTGCAATGTACATGTATTTTCTTGTCCTATGTGCAGATTAACGTTTGTTTCCTCTTTCCCCATCACAACATTTTACACTGCGATGTTGACAACTAAATTATTAGCTAATCTTCTATTGTTTATTTGTGAAGTTCAAAGTAAAAGTTACCTCACTGTCACCTACATCATAGACTACACTGTGCATTGTTTTGAAGTTGACTAATCATAGTTTCCTTTGTACTCTTAAAAAAAATCTTTTATAGGAAAGCCAGGCAGGGCAGGACGTGTTCCTCTCCCATCTTGTGCCGTGACAAGAATCCGTGCAGCATTTCCATCAGAACCATTGGCGGATCCAGGGGGCACAGCTGACCCGGTCCCCCCCTTTGGAAGAGAAGTATGATTTTTTTGTTGCTTGTCAGGGAATTATGGAGGGGAAACTAGACTCCAATAACCCCTTATTTAGCAATTTTTGAAGGTTTAGCGAATTTCTTTCCCCCCCCTCCCCCCTCACTGAGGGACTTTTCGAGAAGCTGACGAGACCAGAAAAATACGGGTCTACCTTTTGACAAACTTTCATTTTTGTGCCCCCTCTTTTACTCAATCCTGGATCAGAACAGAACAGGGGCTTTGAAGAGGCGTAGACCTACATACAATTTTGCTGTTTTTCCCCCACCTTGTCAAGATCTATGTTTACAGAAAAATATATGTTTTACTTCCACCTTATTACTGAGATTTTTATTACTGTTCTTTTCAAAGTTTACTGTATGTATATATATTTTTTTAACCTTTGCAAAAAAATCAAAAGGGAGGGCAGCTCTGTGGAACTTTAATTTAAGCTATGCAACCATTATTCTCATACTTTTTTTTACTGGGGCTTGGATATGACATGCACAAATCTCAACATTAAGCAAAGGTGATAGTAGAATTGAACATTTTAAAAATATTTATGTATCAGAACTGTTGTTCCATCAGTGTAAACATTTACACAAAGTCATTATTTGAAAGAAAAAAAATATTCAGTACTAATGACTGGCAAACATCTTTTATTTAATCGGGTCATTCATGTGATCATCATTATTGTTGCTTCACATCATATTTCTTTTCAAATTGACATTATTTTTTCTACAGATTTTTTTTTTCTTCTTTCATTTGATTTATTGTATTTATTATTATGTACTGATATATGTTGGTCTAGTTGTTAACTTGATAATGCTTAGATAGCATATACATTTATCATGTATATAACTGTTTATAAATGTTAAAAATGCTAGTACGTCATTGTTCAGTCTATCTTTTCATGATATTTAATTCCTATACATGGATATCAGTTTTCCTGAAAGTTGGGTTTATTACATGAGGGTGTGCTACACTGTGACAATGTGGTAAAAATGTTATTGCTGTTTTTGCTTCAAGTATCAGAGGAAAAGAGTAGTCTAGGAGGCTTATTTTGAATTGAATATTCATTTTCACTGTCAGAAATAAAATTGGAATTGGGTAACTGAGTTCACATCTAAGTATTTGCCCAGAGCATTTTTTTGTAATGGATGTTGTAAAGATGCATGTATCTCAGTCAAGAATGATTACTCTGTTGTTAATGGCATATGAGGTCTGTTATTTTTTATGGCATTTGTTGTTTAATTTGTTAATGAAACACACTTTGGAAGCTAATCAGTTTTGTTTGTTTTGTTTTGTTATGTTTTTTTTTTTTTGGGGGGGGGGTGGAGGTGGGCATTCTCCTATTGAATTGTTGATGTTCAATTGTAAGACAACCATTTCCTGGATACATCTATATCTACATTTCTCTAGAAGTAATAATATATTTCAAATCAATTGAATATTTTTGTCATCTCTGGAAGAGCTCAAACACATTTACTATGCAAGGCTTGTCGTGAATGAAACTAACAATTGAAAAGAAAGGTGTGAGTGCGTGAATGAGATCAAAACCAACAATTGGCAGAATGGAAAAAGAAAAAAAAAGAGATAAAGTTGAGAGGAGATGTGTGTAATTGGAGAACATTGGGCAAAAAGAAGGAGAAAGGGAGACAGAAAGCACAAGAGAAGAAATAGTGAAAAAGAGAGGGAATCACTGGGGGAAAAAGGGAGAGATAAAAAAAGTTGAGGGAAGATGTGTGAAAGTGGAGAATTTTGGCATAAAGAGGGAGAAATGGAGGGAAAGCACAAGGGAAGAAATAGAGAGAGAGGGAATCATTGGGGGGAAAAAGGGAGAGATAAAAAAGTTGAGGGAAGATGTGTGAAAGCGGAGAATTTTGGGCATAAAGGTTGAGAATTTTGGGCATAAAGAGGGAGAAATGGAGGGAAAGCACAAGGGGAGAAATAGAGAGAGAGGGAATCATTGGGGGAAAAAAGAGATAAAAAGTTGAGGGAAGATGTGTGTAAGTGGAGAATTTTGGGCATAAAGAGGGAGAAAGGGAGGGAAAGCACAAGAGAAGAAAAGGTGAAAGAGAGAGAGGGAATCATTGGAAAACAGATTTTCTGTCAAATGAACTACATGTATAAGGTAGAGAAGTAGGAATCAACCTGTAACTGTGATGTATACCCCTTTTTCCTGCCGAAGGAGGTGGGGGTGGGGGGGGGGGGGTTGTAGGTTGAAAATTGCCCGTTACACTTTCACTACATTCAGGGTGGTAACAAAAATCAATATATTATACGGTGTAAACTTAGTATAACGAGGTCCTTGGGACTATTAAAATTACCTGGTTAAATCCAGAATCTCGTTACATAAGTTTAAAAAAAAAAGAATATAAAAAGTTGAGACCAAAATATTGCCTTGTTATATCAGGAATACTGTTGTATCAGACCTCTTTATACTGAGTTTCCACTCTACCATGATAAACATTTTTATAACACTCTTTATGGAGAAAGATCTTTTTCTTCATCAAGAACAAAAAAAAAATCATTTTTAATAGTAAAGACCAATTGAGAGAGGTGCTTGTGAGGTAAAGCTCAGAGTCGCCAAATTTCATATTATTGATACATGTATGATCAAACTTGTTTCAGGGACGGCCTCTTCTTGATGCCATACGCAGCCCCGTGCTATCGACGAAGTCCTCCGCACAAAAGTGCTCGGAGCACACAACACTGTGCTCACTCGGCCCCTTCCAATGGGCGCGAGTTAATTTTACTTTTGCGGTCCATTTCCTTCTTATATTTGGGTCTTTAGGGAATAAATGTAGACTGACACCCTCCTTTGTGGTGTTACTGCAACCTGCAACAACGCAGCGTTGCGGCATACTTCGCTTTAGAGTTGGTTTTCGAGGTGGTATGCACAACAACAAGTTAGTTTGCACATGTAATACATAGGCAATATTGTAAACAAGCATCGGCAATGTCGGTTTGTGACGTCACACGTCAATCATGCTCGCGGAACGAGAATTCGGGGTTTAAAAGGGGGCGGAGCTTAGCAGACTGTTTTGGACATGAATACCTGGGGGAAATATTATTTTAAAAATATCTTGATACGTATTTATTGCAAACGGATGTGATTTTTCAATTTAGATGAGATGCATGTACAAAATACCAAGAATTATAATTTCATAACAGGGGACCTTTAACTTTAATTTTTTTTAGTTGCGATAAAACGCAACTTTTTATGCAAGATGGCCCTGGTGATGTGTTTAGTTGATTACATCGTGAATGAAATTGTCTGTGAACAGGTGATATGCTGATGAGTGGTGGAGACGGATGAATCTTCACTGAGAAAAATGGGTGAAATTTTGGTTTTACTCAGAGTTCTCAAACTACTCTGAGAACTCTTCTTTTTTCTTGCTAATAAAGTTACATAAGGCAAAACACAGTGGAAACTCATTACAAAGAGCTCCGATATAACAAGATTCCTTCTATAAACAAGGTAATTTTGCTGGTCACAGGCCGTTTATGTTCTTTTGGGTTTTTTTTTACCCCGATATAAGGAGATTCCTGATAGAACAAGGTCACATAGTTCTCATTGTAGTGACTGTCCAATGTATAACAAAAATGCTTGAAATTTGCATGAAATGACATCAATCACTTAGAAATTAATGTTTTCTGTTAGGAAAAAATAAATAAAAATAAAATTAAATTAAAAAAATAAAGCTTCAACAATCAAAGTAGAGTCTGATTATTTTCTTATGATTTTAGTTCCTTTTATGCTTGAATATGTAAATATTGCATTCCTAATTAATCCAAATTAACCTATCCATCTTAAAATATACTTAAACTTATGAATTTTTATAACAACGAAACATATTTATCCAATATTTTATCATTTTCAAGATTCCCCACAATTCATAAATTGTGCACTTTTTGCACAGTTAACGAGGCTTTAAAAAATGCCCTATGAAGGGGGAAAATCTTATTCTTTGCGTGAATATCTATAGACTTGCAAATGTTCATGCTTATCAGCATTCTGTAGATGGGGATCATGAGGGTGCGGGGGAGGAGCCACGTGACCCCTTCCCCTCTCTTCCCCCTCTCCCATCCAATAATCACAGCCATGTTATTTTGTTCAAGTATACAACATTGTCAATGAATTTCAGTTCATCCACTCATTCACTCACTGTGTGAATGAGACTTAGAAACATTTTCAAGCATATCATTCAAAGTACCGACATACTACATAAAGAGATGGAAGATTCCTGTCCATATGAAGTCTTGGACAGTTTCCTGATTTAGCACTAACTGATGAATGGCACTTTGTCATAATCAAACACATATAAAATGAAGGAAAAAATAAAGGTCTTATCCCTAAGTTTTACACTTCAGAGAGCTTCAGATATCACTGAAAGATTACAGTCAAAATTACAGTCACAATTATTAAATATGCCATCCCCCCAATACATGTACATTCTTTCCCCAATTCTGTGCCATGTGTGGACAAATATCAAACAAACATTCCAGAGTCATTTCATGATTTGAGTGCTTCACTGTTGATTCGTTGTTTTATGGCATGTTCCTGTATCTTAATTATTTTTGAAGAATATTTTGGCCACTATTATCTTTAAGGTACGAAATTCTTGGGTGCGGTTTGCAGCCATGGTGAGGGAGGGGTGAAATATCTAAATACACTTAGTAAAACTGCTTTAATCATCCAAAACCAAAACTGAAATATTCCATAAGATCAGCTTTTCACTTCACAATAAAGTCAAATGAACTTTGAAGGAAAATATAATTTTCTCTACAGTGATTATCATCATCATATTTCACATACAGACAAATGGATTGTCTTAATCCAAGAGTCACTGAATCCTTTTGTAATGGGGAGATCATCTCATTGTAGATTAAATCGACTACGGTGTTGTAGAATCAGTTCCTCCTTGGAAGGGGTATGTGTGCTGACTGCTTAAAGAAGGTGGGGCAGCCTTCTGCTTTGGCGGTTCATTACGAAAGTCTGCGCTTGCAATACCAGCCATGAGATCATCAACGTAAGGTAACACAAAGAAGGTATTAAATATACATGAAGAAAACATGCAAAACTACTTTAATTTTGGGGTAAATAAAGCACCAACCCCCTTGGCCCATACAATGACTTAGGATCATTAATGTCCTTTATCATAATAATGCCCAGTATCCATCAATTTCAAATGAAAACTGTTGTAATTACAAAGATTTATTGCAAGGCGATGTTGAGCACATGATAACATTTGGCAAAAAAAAGCTCAGTACGAAAGCTGTTTTTAACTAAAAATCAACTAAATGATTGTCATATTGCATAGCTACTGCTGCATTTTTCAAATGTGGTAATAAAATAAATTAAAAACAGAACTTACAGAAGGTCTTTCCTTCCTTGACAGCATTGACAGTTGCTTTTCCAGGCTTCTAAATGCAAGGCTTCCAGGCTTCTAATGCAAAAAAAGCTCAGTACGAAAGCTGTTTTTAACTAAAAATCAACTAAATGATTGTCATATTGCATAGCTACTGCTGCATTATTCAAATGTGGTAATAAAATAAATTAAAAACAGAACTTACAGAAGGTCTTTCCTTCCTTGACAGCATTGACAGTTGCTTTTCCAGGCTTGAATTTTGGCTTGCTCACCTTGTAGCACTTATCACCCTTCAATGTTGTGGCCTGCTTACGGTCGCTATTTTCGTTGTAGTCCATAGCAGCAAGTTTAAGCCTGGGTACAAAGACCATGAAAACTATCATTTTCAAACCCAATTTTTAAAAATTTAATGAATTGTTTGTCATAAAATTTGTTTCAAAATGCTTCAAAATATGCGCCAGAAAGCCTCAGAGAACCACAAAGCTTCCAGCAGGGCCCTCAAGCAGGCTCTGCATGCACTGGAGTCTTGGGCGGTATTCTGAAAACTATGTTATCTTTTATGTTAATGAAAAAGTATGTTAATTGTCATAACAAATTAAAATTGCACGCAATAAACAAGTAATCAATGTAATCATTGCCATTGGTGTTTGCGCAGATGTCTCTGTTAACGTTGCGCGGACGTCACAGCTATCTGTGCGCAATGAATTATCCTGATTTTGATTTTTTATGACAATTAACATCGTTTTACTAACATAAAAGTTAACATAGTTTTCAGAATACTGCCACTGGACTCCGCCAAAATGGACTTTTCGCTTCGCACCTCTAGTTCCGATTTCATTTTCATTTGTAGACCACCATGTGACATGACCACCCTGTCCAAACACGAAATAATTCAACAACCAATCATCATGGGTAGATATGCTGGACTATACAGATTTATATATAAGTAAAACTAAGTTCACGTTAGATCTATTTCATTTGTACACAGTCAGTATGATGGAGACAGACACTGACAGTGCAGTCATGAGCATGGCATGGACAGAAAAATCCATCTGTTACTTTGGAGTTTTATTATAACATTTTGATTTTTTAAATTATGAGGCATGCTCTGCTTACCCTCATTCTCTTCCTTTTCTGGCGGCTGGCCTCTCACTCCTTTTTGCTTCAGTTACACCATGTACACCTTGGCATGAACTTTTGCTCTTAATTTTGGGTAGGGGAAAGTGGGGTAAGACGGACCCCTTAACTTTAGAGCCACGTCATTCTTTACCTAGTGGTATGTGGAAATTCATCTTTGGTGTACAGTTTGTGGTCGCATATTTCTTCCCAACTATGTTGACTAAATCTAACAAATTCCTTTGAGATTGGAATAAAATCAAATGTTATATTTTTATTGACATGGGCCGTTATACCCAGGGCCTCGGGTAAAATGGGCCATATGGGGGTGGCAAAACGGACCCCTAGGTCCGTTTTACCCCAGACAGTTCAGAAACAAACAATAAAAAACACACACGTTCGTTTCTTTGTGTTCTTATAAAAGTTTTAATAGAAAAAAAAACTTGCAACAACTATTTGGCAAGCATTCTAAGCTCAGTTTGAGCAACCTGAAAACACCTTAACATAGCAAACTCCATAAAACAAGACAATTGTGCCCACATCTTTAACAGTTTAACACCGAACATCTTAAACATCGTTTTAAACGTAGATTCACTGAACTGGAGACTTGCTAGTCAACATAAAAGACGTCATGCGTTGATTCACCGAACTGAAGACTTGCCAATCCTGCTAGTCAACATAACAAACGTCATGCTTATTTTTCATTTCTTTCTCCAAAATTCTTTTTTTTATGGTAAAGCAATGATATGATAACACATTATGATTCAAAACTTCACTGAATTGGAAACTTGGGATGTGAAGGTTTTACGTTGAAAGTTTTGCTGAACTCCTTGCTTGGATTGTGCAATAATGACATGGCGATGATTAGCCACGCGCGCAATTAATTAAGGAGTTAGATGGGGTGGTCCGTGTAGAGCCCACAAATGTAAAAATCAACCACAAATGTAAAAATAACCACAAACGTAAAAACATTGCACCCGCAAATGTAAAAATAACCACAAATGTCATAACATGTCGACCGCAAATGTAAAAACTCATTGCTTCCATAATGTACCCATGTAAGATAAGTTATTATGAGATGTATGTGTTTGTGCGCGTGTATGCGTGTGTGAGAGATTTAAAATCCCTAAAATATTGAAACACCCTTTACCACAAATGTCAAAACATGTCAACCGCAAATGTAAAAATGTATTAAACTAGTCGTTTATGAGACGGGGGTCGAAGAGCTGATCATAAACTTCAATGGCAAGAAAAATTCAGATAATCCATCGATCTCTACATAGAACAGCAACTAATACGATTCTAGTGAGGGCAATTAATGTTGTATCCCCCGAAAGTAGCCAGTCCATATCATTATTATTAACAGAATCAGACGTCTAGAGCGAACTCGAAAATATTGTAAAAATAAAATTTATTGCCCGCTATTTAACACGCAAAAATCCCATTGACTTTCGAAACCGCGCAATAAACAATTTATCGGCCCGCAATTATGTTAGCTTGGCAAAGCCGGGCAATAAAATGTAAAAATTGCATTGCTCAGATGTCTGATATGGTTAATAATAATACTCTTTTTATTCACGCAATTTTTAATGATGAAATATTTAATGGTTGAGAAATGCCTGAAACCTGCATGTTATCGTTTCAATCTATAGTGATAATCAAATATAACACAAATGTAGAGGGCCTACACTATACGACGCACGCTGTTGTTTTGATTAAAAATAAAGGGTTTATTGCCACTTGGTCTACAGCCAGTTGGTCTATTTGGCAATTTTGGAACCGGGCCGGGGTGGGGGAGGGGGTGATGAGGCACCTTCACTCTTAGAGTAGACACATTTCATATAATTTTGTTTAATGATTATGCACAATATTTCTTAAAAGAGATCACATTTTAAAGATATATATACATTGTAATAATGTTTGGCCGCTCGCTTCGCTCGCTCGCAAAATGTTGAAAAGTCCCCACTTCCAAAAACGTTCCATTTCCCTGCATTGTGGTACATGTAGTTATATTGATGATAATAATGAATAGAAACAGAATGGAACAATGAGGGGTCTTTGGAAAGGGTTTTATTACTTTGTTTGGAGATGGACAAAAGGGGGTTTGATGATTGGGAAGACAATGGCAGTTTGTCTTTGTTCTGGGATTTGGGTTTCTCTTAAGCTATAAATATTTAGAGTTTTATTGCTTGGGATTAAATCATTAAATAGAAGTTCTTAGAAGTGGGGTTCAAAGAAGTGGGGATCTGGGAATCAAAGGGAGTTGTTCTTTAAATGGGGATGGTGTGTTTCATTTTATCTTTTATTAGGTCTAGATTTATATCAATTTAACCACTACATAACAATATTTAGAAGGAGGTTTTGGTGGGGGGGGGGGGGGCTCCTTCCTTACACCGTGGCAACCGCTATTCCTAAGTGACGTGATCTCCTACACCTCCCCTCCCCCGAATGATGTCTACAGATCTGTTAAGTCTGTCATAAGGGAGTGAATAATATATCTGAGGCGATAAACAATAACATGTTTCCAACGGTATGAGGGCCATTTTCCCCATTCATGTCAAGTTAGTTGTTGATAATAGCCAACCAAATGTGCGGTTAGGTAAGCCCTAAACACTAACCCTAACCCAAAGCCTAAACCCTAAACTCTAAAGCCTAACCCCAACCCTAACCCTATTGTTTTCATTTTGGGTGGCTGTCGCAAAAGGAAGTTTAACCTAGTATATGCTTCCATGATATGAGTAAAAAGTAGAAATAGATTAAATTTAAATAAAGAGTCCTTAAATAGGAAGTGGCCGAAAATCCCCCTCCCCATTTGTTTAACATTCAAATAGTTACATGTTCCTCCCTTCACCTTCACCTTGTCTCATCGAACATCAACCCTAGTTACCTAGAAAGTTACCTAGAAAGGTCTGTGTCTGTGGTTCGTATGTAACTTTTGTGTGAAAATCAGAGCTATCCGTCAAGTCATGCTTGAATGAGCACCCTTTCAGACAAACTGACCACGTTTCCAAATTTATAAGATTAATTTCATTACTCTAGTGTACCGAGAGACAGATTCTTGACTGCCGGCGCTGCGTGTATGCATTGCGCTTGGGCACCCAAAACTAAACCCGGCACAGGGGGATTAGTGGCTGGCACAATAGGGATTGGGGGTACGTGGGGGCAGATGAAGGGTTTAAAAAAATAATCTCCTGACACCCTGCTAACCTTGAATCCATTATTTCAGGGTTAATGAGCACACGTTAGAGAAAAACCTAACCAAGACACAAATGTTACTGAAGTAGTGTGATTACTACAGAATTATTGAGAAACATGTTTCATAACCTTGTAAAATTATCTACTGACATTGTATCCATAGCTTCATGATGCGAAAATCAGAGTTTGGTTATCGTATTCCTTTAACTTTCCTTTAACTTGTGCTCAGTAAACCGTGAAATAATGGATTCAAGGTAAGGAAGATTTCAGGAGATCATTTTTAAGGGGAAGTCCACCCTAAATTTAAGTTGGTTGTAAAAGGAGCAGAACATTTTATGAAATAGAACAGTAAATGTTTGAGGAAAATACGATTAGAAATAAGATAGTTATGAATTTTGGAAGTTGTAATCAATCAAACACAAATTGGCAACCCTGTGACGTATCTTCCGAGCTCCTCATTTGCCCTGTACCAAAAAATCTTTGAATATTTTCTTTAGAAAAAATGGTAATTAATCATGCACCTTTAAGTTTGATATATGCTGATGTATTTTTACACAAATCTATTCCTTCATCAAAAACTAAGAAAATTAAAATTCATGAGATTTTCTAAACTGAGATAATTGGAGAGGAGCTCGCAAGATACGTCACTGACTTACCAATTTGTGTTTGATTGATTACAACTTCAAAAATTCTTGACTTTCTAATTTCTTATCGGATTTTACTCAAACTTTCACAAATCTGTTTCTCTCATTTTTCTTCTTTGATTCAAATCAACTTAATACCAGGGCGGACTTTCCGTGTTACCAGTCCAATGCATAAACACAGCGCCGGCAGTCATGGATTTGACTGTCTCTCTTGTGAATTTTGAATGTGGTCATTCTGTCTTTAAAGCGTGCTCATTCAAGCATGACTTGACGGATACTTTTGATTTTTACACAAAAGTTACATATGAACCACAGGCACAGTCCTTTCTTGGAAAATTTATTCAAAACTTTGCGGTTCAGAAGTTATGTAGCCTTTTGACAAGGCCTCGTGACTTGGCTATTTTCTTCGTCATGCTGTGCCTGAGATGAGACTAGCCGGCGATGAAAAGAATCAACACGGCCCGGGTGAACGCGCGATCGAGCGACTTTAGTCGCGAGGCCTTTTGGAACCTGGGTTTCCATCGTCCGATATGAATTATTCACGAGTTGACATTCGTATGCTAACACGCCTACCGAGGATTATCGACCAATCACAACGGTATCTGCAGCCGGGCTTGCTTTCCATGATTGATGTACTAGTAGCTTGCACGGGCCGCGCTAGCTAGCTCGAGATGAAGGCGAATTTGCATACCAAATGTATGCTGACGTCATGCGAAGATACGTTTGCTGATTGGCTCCTACCTATAAGGTAGCAGATCCTCGCTAGGAACAAAGGATAACATAAGAAATACAGGCCAGGTTCCAAAAGGCCCTCGGACTCACCGGGCTGGGCGGCTAGTCTTGTTATGCAGCCACTACTAGCTTACTTGCCGAGAAAAATAGCCAAGTCACGAGGGCCTTGTCAAAAGGCTAGAAGTTATGAGGAGTTGCCCAGAGTGCAACTTCCTTCTTTTTTTTCTTTCTTTTCTTTTTCTTCTTATAACAGAGTAAAATGAAAACAATAAGAACATTGCATAGACAAGTCCCCATTGGCAGATGGGGGGGGGGGGGGGGGCGCACTGTGGGAATGTGCCCCGTGGACATCCCAGTAAACCGACAGCACACGAGACCGGCAATGTCGGTCACAAGGCTCACGGTCCCTTTTATCTGTCGGTCTCGTGGACTGTATAAAATTTTTATCCGAAACATTCCCCCATTTCGAATATTCTAGCAGGTCCCATGGATGGACAAACGGAATAAAATATTAGAACGAAGCAAGTCTTGAAATTAGTTTTATCCAGTATGCCAACAGTATTCACTAAGATGTAATGATATTCTTCTGTCGGTGAATGTAAATACAATTATTTCTAAATGACGACTGCCTTTCTGACACTGATAATATTATTGTAACATCAATGCTACATGTATCAACACCTCTGGATCTTTCGTCTGCCTCTGTAATGATGGTTTCATCAGGAAAGGAACAAGTTGTACATATAAGAGCTTTATAGAAGGATATACTCAATGAAAAAATATAATGGTATAAATGAATAATGAGCATTTAAGTGATACACGTAATGTATGCGGATAGGAATTTGTTTTTAAACAGCGCATGCATTTTTGCAGACAGCATCAATAACAATGTACGAAAAACTATGTATTGCTGTAGCCAGTCCAGTTTATATCAGAATGACGAGCTTTACGGAATTTTTAAAATTGCTGGGAATGCTATTTTTAGATGAGGACGAATGTAGTGCTAGCGCTGAAAATTGTGACTTACCCACATACCCTCTTCCCCATTCTAAAGTGCTAAAGCCGAATTCGTAGTTTGTGCCAGTAAATTCAGAGATTTGAATTTGAATTTTGAGGGGGAAAAAGCAAATTGGGCAAACAGACAAAAACAAAAACCAAACCAAAAAAAATATGGCAAAGCTAAGACCTTCTTTTGCTTTCCTGTCATCTATTTCTATCCAAAACATTTTCCCATTCGAATATTCCATCAGGGCCCATGGACGGAAAAATTGAAATATTAGAGCCAAACAAGTCTTTTAATTTTTTCTAGCGAGTAGGCCAACAGTCCTTCCAATGATTCACTAGATGTAATGCCACCATTCTGTCTGTTGATTTCTAGATGACGATGAATGCCTTTCTGGCACTGACAATTGTCACATCAATGCTACATGTATCAACACCTCTGGATCTTTCGTCTGCCTTTGTAATGATGGCTTCGTCAGAAATGGAACAAGCTGTATTGGTAAATGCTTATTTAATAATATAAAAGTATTGTGACTGCCACTTGCCCATTAAATATCTGTCACATTGTAATTGTTCCTCTTTATTGATCAATTATTTGCAGCTTCGTAGGAGATGGTATACAATTGATAACATAGATGATTACATTTTTTTTTAAAGATATAGAGTTAATAACATTGAATCGGCATGAACCCTTAAATTAGCTTGGATGAAAGCCAAACAAAAAACCCCACAAAAATCAGAGAAACGTATCAGTAAAAGTTTGAGATACATCCGAAGAGAATAAGAAAGTTATGAATTTTTTAAAGTCGAGATCAATAGTGATGTGGAGATCCACGCATTGGCAATGCCGCTGTGATATGTGATGTCATACATGGAGAACATAATTATGGTCACTTCAAGAATAGTTTTATTGCGATAGACGGGTTTATAGACACTTACTTTATTCAGCAATTCGCATTTTCGATCGATATACAGTGGAGAATATTCTTTAATTAATGGCGACATTTCGTGATTATTTTCAATACTGTTGTTTCACAGATCAACTAGCTGGAGACGTTGTCATTGAAAGTGTCTTTGATTCGACAGCTCCAGCTCTCATCATAACTTTTGCTGTAATAATAATCTTACTAGTATTCGTCGCTGTAGTCTTCAAGCTTAGGAAATATTTTCCTGTCCCACATCGGGCTAATCCAACAGAGGAGGCAAATGCAACTGTTTCATTGGACCTGGACTCCAACCGAGCAGTGGATATCAACGGCCACAAGAAACCGGAAGAGGACACCTATCTGAAGCCAACAGGCCCGGATGATACGTATTGTGAAATTCCGATTCCCACTCGTGATCCATTTATCAGTGGTCACATGGAACCGGAAGGACCCACCTATCTCGAGTTCACTGATTCTGATGACACGTTTCATGAAATTCCAATTCCCACTCACGAGTCCCAAGGTGAAGAAAACCCAGCAATCGGTGGTCACATGGAACCGGAAGGACACACCTACCTGGACCCCAAATCTTATAAGTAGGACCCTGAATTACCTTTTTAGGGAGGTGGGTGGCCTAGGGGATACAATAATGTCTTTCGACGGTACAGGAAATCCAAATTTAAATCCGTTTTAAATTATCAGTATCTTCTAATTTATCCAGTAAAATCAAATATATCTGGTGTATAGACTCAAAATTAAAATACTCTATCTATATAGGCTTTATGATTACATAATTGTGAAATGCTCACGGAAGTCAGATATAGATTTCTGACGTCCGATCGCCAAAATATTGGGAGTGTTGCCTGCTCCCATTGCCAGCTATATAATAAAAGTTCTGCAGTTGTCAACCAAGTCCATATATATATATATATATATATATATATATATATATATATATATATCTATATATATCTATTAATATAATACACTAAGCATTTGGGGCTCCTTTTTTGGTTCAAATAGGCTCCTCCGCTGGCCCTTTCGGTCCCCGCCTTTTGGTACCCACGGGTGGGGAATGGTTCTTAGAGTGGTGGGAGGCACTTCTTAACAGCCAATCCGCAGGTCCCCAAAAAGCGCGCTATTTTATTTCCAGTTCTGCTTGACTATGAATACATAATGAGCAAGAACAGCCAGGAACATCTTATTTGCAAACTATTGAATAGACTACTCAGCATTCACCAATTGCCATGAGTTATGCATCAAATAAAAGAAGAGGGATCAGAGATTTGTGACATGCTTTTGTTGTTTTCAAAATAAAAGACAAAATTGGTAAAAAATGGTGTTCCTTTTATGACAAAAAATGGAAATGAAATGAAATATAAATCTGGCCAAATCTACCAGAGTTTTATTGTGAGCCAAGGCAAATTTGACAGGAGCGTAAAGGGCATTTTCTGTACTTTCCAAAGATTGAAATAACATTAATGTGCACTTCATGACAGGGTCAGCATCCAGCAGTATGTAACCAATGTACACGCTTTGTCTTTAAAAAAAGTCAATTCCAGCATTCCGATTGGTTACCACCACGCAAGATGTTTTCTCACAGCCTGGCAACAGCTATGCGCATGTTTGCGCAAGGATGAAGCAACAGGTTGCGCATTGTTTCATTCAACGCGCACTTGGTTACAGATGGCTCGCTTGCCAATCACAGGGCTAAGATTCTATGGTCTTGACCATGGTCTTGACAACGGATGATCTGCGGCTGAATATTGCTGGATCCTGACTCTGTCATAAATCTATGGATGTTTTGAATGTAACGATGAAAAGGATGAGATTCCAGCGCTTCCATACATATGTCTTGATGGCGGCTCATATACTTTTTATGTCTTTTAACAACTTGAAATCTTGTGAAAAAAAGGCTTTTGTATGACTATTTCATCAGTTATTTTAAACAACTTATTTCTAAAATTCTGACTAAAACAAAATATCCCTGTGTTGGTAAACTATTCATTTATTTTTGCAGAAAGTCTAATGAGCATAGCATTTATATTTATTTAAAAACATAACTTTAAAGATGACCATGCGATACAGCCGACTGGGTGCAGGGAGAGAGTCCATTTCGGGCACTGGAAATAAAATGCGCGATTTTTGCTCATTTGCATACGATCTGCGGTCTGACTGTTAAGGGCTGACGTCCCGTCCATATTTCATAAATTCATTTTTAAACATTGAATTTCCGCAGGGAGTAGGCCTAATCATTCTGCCAACCCATGAAGCGGGTTTGTAGCTTCATGCCCAGCCAACCCATACCCTTTACCTGTGAAGGGGAGGTATGCCAAATTAGAACAGCGTGTATACTCGAAATTATTTCCACTATGATATGAATACGTATAATGATATTAATCCCTTCTCCCCTAGCGCTGGGGGTGATGGGATGACATTGGAATGGGGAGGGGGAGTAGGAGGGAAAATTCAATCCGTCGGTCCTCCCAAGACCCATATAAGGGGGCCATAATACCCCTGAAAATAAAATGACAAATTCATTTTTTTTCTCACATTTTTGCATCCTTTACAGGGGACGTACCGCTAATTATGGATGTTATGTTTTCATGGCCTTGATTTCTCTGAGTATTAAACCACAGAAACATGGCAAGATCAAATCGCTCCCTCTAGGTCTATGCATGGATATTGTACTGGAACATTATTATATCCATATCATTAATCTTCATCAAGATGAAAATGTAATTTTTTTAAAACTCATGCAAGCTTTGGATAAATAAGACATACTCACATGTTCAGGGGCGGATCCAGAATTTAGTATAAGGCGGGGCACACAAGTGCAGGTTTGTAAACTTTTGGAAAAGGCAGACCTGTATTTTTTTGGTCTTGCCAGGTTCTTGGAAAGTCGCTCAGTGATGGGGGAGGGGGGGGGGGGGGGGGGAGGTGGCGACAATTTTTCTTTTCGTCAGACCTCCAAAATTCGCTCAGGAGTGGTGGTTATGGGGGTCCCTGCATAATTCTTTGACAAGCAAAAAAAGGTTTTCATTCTAAATCGACAAAAGGGCGGATCATACATGGTCAAAATGCATACTTTCTAATAAGATATCAGAAAAGGGTATAAATAAAGATATTCCAACACCCGGTATCGTCTCCTACTCATTTACATGGGGGCTGCCATTTTCTTGCTGATTTGGAGTTTTACATGAACCATGTTCCAGTCAGGAAGATATTTTGAATCCAAGACCTAAACTGATTTTCTTCATTAACTAAAATCCCATATGTGGCGAAAAATATAAAGTGGGTGTTTACATGTATTATAAAAATTAAATCTTTATAATGATACTTATAAATTGTCTGGTTTTGCTTAACAAACAGAACATAATATATGCAGCATGCATTCTGACTTTTCAAGTCCCATTATCCGAAAGCAGGTGAATGCATAGTTTGCCGCTATAGATGCTCAGAGAAGAAGCATCCATAAAATTTGGCAACTCTCGTGGAAATATATATACAATGCGAAAGGAAATGAGAGAATAATGGTTGCGCGCTTTCTCATTTCTCTCATTTCCTTTCGCATTGTATATATATTTCCACGAGAGTTGCCAAAGCTGTTGTATATGTTATTTCCTCACGATATTGTTACTAATTATTCTAATGTATACATGTATCTCAAAGCATTCGCTTGGATCCAGCTGAGGCACGCGGCTTGTCTTTGCTCAAACTCACCTGCCCCCGACAACGGAATAAATTAATAAGGTTGAAGATTTGTCAATCTGTCGGTCAATTGAATCTGGTGTCGCCGAAACCACTGACCCGTCTCCGTGGTCTAGTGGTTAAGGCATTGGCGTTCTAAGCCAACGACCCGGGTTCGATTCCCGGCGGAGACATTTTTTCAGCCTTTGCAAAAATTTCAAAACGGGAGGACAGCTCTGGGGAACTCTGATTTAAGTGACGCAACCATTATTCTCTCATTTCCTTTCGCATTGTATATATATTTCCACGAGAGTTGCCAAAGCTGTTGTATATGTTATTTCCTCACGATATCGTTACTAATTATTTGAAAGTATACATGTATCTCAAAGCATTCGCTTGGATCCAGCTGAGGCACGCGGCTTGTCTTTGCTCAAACTCACCTGCCCCCGACAACGGAATAAATTAATAAGGTTGAAGATTTGTCAATCTGTCGGTCAATTGAATCTGGTGTCGCCGAAACCACTGACCCGTCTCCGTGGTCTAGTGGTTAAGGCATTGGCGTTCTAAGCCAACGACCCGGGTTCGATTCCCGGCGGAGACATTTTTTCAGCCTTTGCAAAAATTTCAAAACGGGAGGACAGCTCTGGGGAACTCTGATTTAAGTGACGCAACCATTATTCTCTCATTTCCTTTCGCATTGTATATATATTTCCACGAGAGTTGCCAAAGCTGTTGTATATGTTATTTCCTCACGATATTGTTACTAATTATTCTAATGTATACATGTATCTCAAAGCATTCGCTTGGATCCAGCTGAGGCACGCGGCTTGTCTTTGCTCAAACTCACCTGCTCCCGACAACGGAATAAATTAATAAGGTTGAAGATTTGTCAATCTGTCGGTCAATTGAATCTGGTGTCGCCGAAACCACTGACCCGTCTCCGTGGTCTAGTGGTTAAGGCATTGGCGTTCTAAGCCAACGACCCGGGTTCGATTCCCGGCGGAGACATTTTTTCAGCCTTTGCAAAAATTTCAAAACGGGAGGACAGCTCTGGGGAACTCTGATTTAAGTGACGCAACCATTATTCTCTCATTTACTTTCGCATTGTATATATATTTCCACGAGAGTTGCCAAAGCTGTTGTATATGTTATTTCCTCACGATATTGTTACTAATTATTCTAATGTATACATGTATCTCAAAGCATTCGCTTGGATCCAGCTGAGGCACGCGGCTTGTCTTTGCTCAAACTCACCTGCCCCCGACAACGGAATAAATTAATAAGGTTGAAGATTTGTCAACCTGTCGGTCAATTGAATCTGGTGTCGCCGAAACCACTGACCCGTCTCCGTGGTCTAGTGGTTAAGGCATTGGCGTTCTAAGCCAACGACCCGGGTTCGATTCCCGGCGGAGACATTTTTTCAGCCTTTGCAAAAATTTCAAAACGGGAGGACAGCTCTGGGGAACTCTGATTTAAGTGACGCAACCATTATTCTCTCATTTACTTTCGCATTGTATATATATTTCCACGAGAGTTGCCAAAGCTGTTGTATATGTTATTTCCTCACGATATTGTTACTAATTATTCGAATGTATACATGTATCTCAAAGCATTCGCTTGGATCCAGCTGAGGCACGCGGCTTGTCTTTGCTCAAACTCACCTGCCCCCGACAACGGAATAAATTAATAAGGTTGAAGATTTGTCAATCTGTCGGTCAATTGAATCTGGTGTCGCCGAAACCACTGACCCGTCTCCGTGGTCTAGTGGTTAAGGCATTGGCGTTCTAAGCCAACGACCCGGGTTCGATTCCCGGCGGAGACATTTTTTCAGCCTTTGCAAAAATTTCAAAACGGGAGGACAGCTCTGGGGAACTCTGATTTAAGTGACGCAACCATTATTCTCTCATTTCCTTTCGCATTGTATATATATTTCCACGAGAGTTGCCAAAGCTGTTGTATATGTTATTTCCTCACGATATTGTTACTAATTATTCGAATGTATACATGTATCTCAAAGCATTCGCTTGGATCCAGCTGAGGCACGCGGCTTGTCTTTGCTTCAAACTCACCTGCCCCCGACAACGGAATAAATTAATAAGGTTGAAGATTTGTCAATCTGTCGGTCAATTGAATCTGGTGTCGCCGAAACCACTGACCCGTCTCCGTGGTCTAGTGGTTAAGGCATTGGCGTTCTAAGCCAACGACCCGGGTTCGATTCCCGGCGGAGACATTTTTTCAGCCTTTGCAAAAATTTCAAAACGGGAGGACAGCTCTGGGGAACTCTGATTTAAGTGACGCAACCATTATTCTCTCATTTCCTTTTGCATTGTATATATATTTCCACGAGAGTTGCCAAAGCTGTTGTATATGTTATTTCCTCACGATATTGTTACTAATTATTCTAATGTATACATGTATCTCAAAGCATTCGCTTGGATCCAGCTGAGGCACGCGGCTTGTCTTTGCTCAAACTCACCTGCCCCCGACAACGGAATAAATTAATAAGGTTGAAGATTTGTCAATCTGTCGGTCAATTGAATCTGGTGTCGCCGAAACCACTGACCCGTCTCCGTGGTCTAGTGGTTAAGGCATTGGCGTTCTAAGCCAACGACCCGGGTTCGATTCCCGGCGGAGACATTTTTTCAGCCTTTGCAAAAATTTCAAAACGGGAGGACAGCTCTGGGGAACTCTGATTTAAGTGACGCAACCATTATTCTCTCATTTCCTTTCGCATTGTATATATATATATATATATATATATATATATACACACACACATATGTGACCGCTCGCGACGAAACCAGGCAGAAGTTGCAAGTGGCACTTGTATACAAATAGGGTGTTTTAGTGTAAATGTCATTTCCCCCCGAATTTCTTCTTTTTTTTTTACATATTTGGATTCTTCAATGATTTATTTACCACCTCCCAAAATTTGAAGTCAAAATATTAAGTATAATTACCTAAAAACTGTGTTTGTCTTTACCCTTTCCAAAACGCTTCATCAGGATTTTGATTTTCGAAAATTTACATTGCTCGCTCGAGCGATCTTCAATGTAGTAAATTAACGCAAAACTGTTATAACGCAAACCCATAATAAATTGTCGTCGAAATAGTTAATCGATTACCAGGAGATCACTCTCCGCGCTCCACTTTGCAAGAGAATTTGCACGCAAACCCTATGTGAATGGAGAAGATATGAACGATTCCAAGATCCGTTCTCAATCTTTGAATTCACACGGACGGCTTAAAAAGCAAAGGGACGGCTGCAAAATACGATACTTTTAAAGACAAATTTATCCTCGCCGAATTTTTTGTACCATGGCGTTTTGCTATAAATCAATCAAAATAATAATAATAATAATATGTCCATTTATAGAGCCCAACTACTGTACAAATATACTCTACTGCGCTTAATACAAAGTATCACATTATTATCCCTTGTTTCTCTATTTATTCAAATCAACTTTTTGTTAGGGGGGACATGGCCTTTAAGACGGCGTGGCCTCACAAAACTCCTGAAGACGTCTTTACAAGGAGTTCTGTGCGTGGTCTTGCACGCCGGATGACGTAATCCTCAGCCTAATGGCTTCGCGCGTTGTGATTGGTCATTCGTGGTACAGCTACTTGTGATGTAAATAGGGACCTGAATATGCATGACCGGTGGGTGTACAGAATTCAACTTGAAAATCGTCGAATTATGTTCTTTATAAAAACAAATCGTCCTTTTCTGTAATGAATTCGTTTTACCATCCATTTTTTTGGTTTTACTTGTAAGACAAATAAGAAAGTCAGTCGCGGTTTATTAAAAAGCTCATAATAATTACGCTCTCTCTCTTCAGTTAATTTTCCATTTATTTAATAAAGTAGTAGGCATAAGTTTGTTTTGTGCATGCATTAGTGCGAGGTCGCAACGAAGCCTAGTGGAAAAAAACTTTTGGTAAATAACCATACCGGGCCCGCTTTCAAACATCTGCCAAACTTAGCCCAGGCTTCACTTAAAGGGTACCTGAGGCCTGAAGAAATAAATTGTGTATAGTTAGCTTACACAAAATCAACCCCTGAAAACTTAACACGACATTCAACGGTGACAGCATACAGGAGATATTGATTTTTGAAAATAAAATACAAAAAAAAAATTAATATAAATAAGACTTGGGCAAAGACTAGTCGATCGATCACGATAGCTCACCTAACGCTATATCGATTCAGAAACGTCTAATTAAAATTATCCAAGGAGATTACAGATGGTAGAATATTATGGGATTATGTTAAAATGGAAATTCGAGGTTTTACTAGAAATTATTCCAAGAAAAAAAGCTAAGGAAAGAAAGGAGAAGGTTGCCAAGTTAGAACATGAAATTGTAAAAATAGAAGAATAACTACAACAGCGACTAACACATATGAATAGTGATCTGATTGAGACTTTGTCAAGAAAAAGGAATGAATTAAAAACAATTTACACTTATGTAAATGAAGGTATAAAAATCAGATCTCGAGCACCATGGTTTGAAAGTGGGGAAAGGGAAACTGCATATTTTAAAAAGTTGTTAGAGTCCAAGGGGAGAAAAAGGTATTATTAAAGAGTTGAAATTAAAGGAAAATATAATTGATGACGAAATTGATGTTTTAAATGAAATCAGAATATTTTACGCAGCATTGTATTCTGAATCAGAAGTAGTATTATGTGAGAACTCTATTTTCCCCCTAAGAGCTTACCTAAACTAACCGAAAACCAAAAAAAAAAAATCACTGTGAAGGAAAGATAAATCAAGGAGATTGTATTGAAATTCTAAAAGAAATGCAATTGAATAAATCGCCTGGAAATGACCGATTGATTGTTGAGTTCTTTATCACATTTTGGCAGGTAATCGGTGACTTAGTCGTTGATGCATTTAATGATACTCTAAAGTATAAAGAATTGTCGGCATCTCAGAACAAGCAATAATTACCCTCATACATAAAGAAGGTAAAGACCCGACGCTTATTAGTAACTATAGACCTATTTTCCTACTCAATGTAGATTACAAAATTCTCACTAAGATAGTCTCTAAAAGAATAAAAACTATTCTGAGTTATGTTGTGTCAGTTGATCAAGTAGGTTATTTAAATGATAGAAATATTGGCGAAGCCGTCAGAATAATTAATGACATGATTTTCACACATCAAATTTTAGTATAAAACCAGGGTATTTATTAGCAATTGACTTCGAAAAGGCATTCGATTCATTGTCACATGTTTTTATTCGAAAGGTATTAAACTCATTTGGTTTTGGACCGATATTCAGTGAATGGGTTAAAATACTTTATTTTAATGCACAGAGCTATGTCTTTAATGGAGGGTCATCAACCGGTTATTTCAAAGTCGAACGGGCGCTAAGGCAAGGAGACCCCCTGTCTCCATACCTCTGTATAGTATAGAGTGCCTTACTCACTGTATTCGAAACGATAATTTGGCAAAGGGCATTCGCTTTGGCGAAACGGAAATAAAGCAAATTCTTTACGCTGATGATATGACAATATTTGTCTAAGATTTAGACTCGATACATAGACTGGAGGTCATCGTAGAGAATTTTAGAAAAATATCTGGACTGAAGATTAATAGGAATAAAACATTAATTTTGCCACTGGGGCCTTCAGGGCCGTATGGGATTGTTTTTCCCTTTGTGAAGGAAATTGATATAGTTAAAATAATAGGCATATATTTTTCATTAGATCCTGATGTTGCGGAAGAAATGAATTATAAAGAGATCTTGAGTAAAATTAAAAAGCTACTAAATTGGTGGAAACAAAGGGACCTCACATTGATTGGAAAAGTTCCACTTGTTAAAAACAATATCATAAAGAAAGTAAATGTGAGAAAATTACTTTATGATATATTCAATTTACTTCAATCCTATCAATTATGATATTAAAATTAATTTATCTTAGCTCTCTGACTCCGGCGCCTGAATGGGTTTTCAAAGTAATTGATGATATCTGTTTCGATTTTTTTATGGCGACGGAGGGACAAAATAAAAAGAAGCACCTTATATCTTGATTACGAACAAGGGGGGGGGGGGGGCTAAAGATGCTTAATTTTAAACTTTTCGTTATGGTACAGAGGGTAATGTGGATCAAAAGACTCGTAACTGGAGATCAGAAGGTAAAATGGAAAAATACTTTAAATTTCTACTCAGACCATTCGGTGGTATTTTTTATTGCAACCTTTCGCCTGATATGATCAATATAATGTTACCCAAATATTATCAGGAAATGCTTAGTATTGGTTGGATGTGTTTATTATAAAATCTTTTCCTCAAAAATACATTTAAATTGCATCATATTACAGATGAAGAAGGTACACTTATAAAGTCAGACACTTATTTGAGATGTATGAGACTAGATGAAGAAGAAATATCAGTGATCAAAGACATATTTGCAGACACTCCTCGAGAATAGAAAAGTGAATTTAAAAGGCATACTTTAGTTGATGGGTTAAAAATTGAATTTATGTTCTGTTAAAAAGTTGTCCAATTCGAATCAGAATGTTCGAATAAATTATATAGGGCTTGTATAAATAAGATGGCCGACATTCCAATTAGTTTTCACAATTTAGAATCATCATGCAATATGTCTGTTAAAGAAATTGAAAAGTCTTTTATCGTCCCAGGTTAAGTACATTGGACAACAAATTGAGATAATTTAAATTTAAATTACTATATAACATTGTCTTTGTAAATCATCATTTACACATGTTTCAATTTATAGCAAGTAATAAAAGGTTCTTTTTGCGGTAAAGATGAGGAAACATATGGACATATATTTTTGGATTGTGAGACAGTAGGGACATGGTGGAAATTATGCAGTGTTCTGTTTAATCTTCCAATTCTTAAAGAATTAAGCTGGAAGGAAATCCATATTGGGGTAGATGAGACAGCTGGAATAGACAATTACTTAATCATATTGTTTTACTAATTAAATATTTAATATACCTTGGGTGAGGAAAAAATAAGCCACCAATTGCTGAATAGATACGAGAAAAGCTACTTAAGATTAAAGAAGAAGAAAAGAATATTGCATTCGAGCGAAACACATTAACACGACACTATAAAAAGTAGGAACATCTAAAAGTATTAACCACTAATCAAAACCAGAAGAAAGATGATGGGAGGGGTCCTCCGGGTTCGCGCATTCTGGGGTTTGATAGATCTCCGCCGCTGTAGACTGCCCTTTTTTGTTTTGGGTTTTTTTTAATGTTTCTTTGCAGGTGCGTATGTGTGTAGGTACGTGTGCGTGTGAGGGAGGGTTTATTTGTTTCGTTGTCTGTTTGCCTTGTGACATTTGTAGGGGGCGGGAGCGGGGTCAGCATGGCCAAATCAATCTCCGATTCATTCAGGGTGATATAAATTGTTGACCATTCAGTTGAATTGAATTGAATGTTGACCATTCAATAGTTAATACAACCTAATAATAACTAATATTGCTAATATAACCTAATAATAACTAATATTGCTAATATATAATAACTTCATGTCTTATGACGTATATTATGTGTTATGACTTTAGAAGGTTCATGATTCGACTTATATTGTTAATGTTAATGTTGAGACTATGACTATATTTTGTATGATTGAACTGAATGAATCAATAAATTTAAAAAAAAAGTCTTCACTTTCAATTTTCGATTCGATAAATGAATTTTGCGACTTAATTCTATTTTATTTGTTGTTTCATTTGGTCTGTATAGATTCTTTGTAATGTATGCGCCAAACCAATTTTCTATTCGATTTAAACGTTTTGCGTTGAATACTTGATTCATCTGTTGGTTGTTTTTTTTTAGTTGTAGATTCTCCATAAGTTACGCGCCAACTGAATTTTCAGTTCGATAAAAACAGTTTGCGTTGTATACTTCATTCATTTTATACTTTTATTTGGGTTGTATATTATTCCTAGTTAAGCGCCAAATCAATTTTTGATTCGATAAATGTATTTCGCGTCTTAGTTCTAATTTGTTTGTTGTTTCATTTGGTCTGTACTCAGTAGATTCTTTGTAATTTATGCACAAAACCAATGTTATATTCGACATAAACGTTTAACGTTGAATACTTCATTCATCTGTTGTTTTTGTTTAGTTGTAGATTCTCCATAAATTACGCGCCAACTGAATTTTCAGTTCGATAAAAACAGTTTGCGTTATATACTTCATCCATTTGATTTTTTTTTTGGATTGTAGTTTATCCATAAGTTACACGCCAAATCAATTTTCAGTTCGATAAAAACAATTTGCGTTGTATACTTCATTCATTTGATACTTTTAATTGAGTTGTATATTATTCCTAGTTAAGCGCCAAATCAATTTTTGATTCGATAAATGTATTTCGCGTCTTAGTTCTAATTTGTTTGTTGTTTATTTGTTCTGTACTCAGTAGATTCTTTGTGATTTATGCACCAAACCAATGTTATATTCGACATAAACGTTTTGTGTTGAATACTTGATTCATTTGTTGTTTTATTTGGGTTGTAGATTCTCTTTAAATTACGCGCCATCTGATAATTTTCATTTCGACAAACACATTTTGCGTTGTATACTTCATTTATTTGCAAATTTTATTTGGGTTGTATATTATCCCTAAGTAAGCACCAATTAAATCAATTTTCGATTCTATATATGTATTTTGCGTCTTATTCCTAATTTATTTGTTTTATTTGGTCTGTAAATTCTTTGTAATTTATGCGCCGAACCAATTTTCTATTAAATATTAACATTTTGTGTTGCATACTTCATCAATTTCATGTTTGTTTTGGGGTTGTATATTATCCATTACTTACGCGCCAAATCAATTTCCAATCGTTAAAAAACATTTTGCGTTGTATACTTCATTCATTTCATATTTTATTTGGGTTGTATTATTATCCCTTAGTTAAGCGCCGAATTTGTATACTTCATTCATTTGTTGTTTTATTTGGATTGTAGATTATACAACCCGACTATGTTAATGACCTTTATTCTTCGCACTCACAGGCGTAGACAGGCATAATTATCCATTGTTAGTGGGGGAATGATCTATTCATCATCCCCCACTAACAATAGAAAGTGCGTGCTTATCTACGCCACTATTCGCACTAGTTAATCCTGGAATTTTAAAGAGTTGTGAGCTTTCCTAAAAGGTGTAGGTCAAAAAGCAACACAGGACCTAATGTTTATTGATTTTTTTTTCTAAATCACGCACCTGTACACATTCAAGTTGATGAATTATTCCCTGCCTTTTGCTCTCTTGTTTCTTTCCTCTTTGGTTCCTAATAGTGCAGTACAAAGAGCAGGATGCACCTTAAACGGCGCTATGATAGTGATCTTTTGTTTGATGATCTTTGTCACTTTTGTGCTACATCTTCATTTTTCAAAATCTCTACAATTGGCTATTTTAAAAAAGATGTGCTTGGAGAGTTACATACCCGATACAAATGGGGCATTAAATTTCCCATACAAGGGGGTTCATAATTAAGAAAGTGAATTAGAGCTCAGTTCATATTTTCGAACATTTCTTGTATTACTCCAAATGTTCATTATTCCGGAGGTTCGCTATTCCGAAGTTTCGTTCATCCTGAGCTCTGAGGTACATAATTCCGAAAATGAAGTATATAGGGTCCTTATTCCAAAAGGCTCGTGATACCGAAAATTAGATAAGAAAATGAAAAGGTTCGCTATTACATTTTCTGAATTATGAACCTGCGGGTTTATGAACTCCATTTCATTTTCGGAAATAGTTAACCTATTCCAATTTCGTAATTACGAACCTTTCAGAATTATGAAACCTCGGAAAAACGAACCTTCGGAATTATGCACCTCAAAGAAACCCCACCTAAATTACTGTTTTTTGTTTCCTGAATCAAGCATCAGTATACTTGACATCATGCTTCGCTTCTTGTTGTCCTTCTTTTTACATGTTTTAAGCTACGTTGTTGTTTTTTTCACTTCACTTTCTACTTCGTGGAATAATAAAAGTGGAATGAATGTCAACAGCGCTATAATTGGTCTTTCGTTTTATGAACATCCTTATTTTTTTTCACGCTATTTATAGACAGTTTTCATTATTCTCACCCGTTAACATTAAATCGCTCTTGACACAATGTTTTCGTGGATTTTGTTCTCTTTTGAAAACCAAATGTTTTCTTCTCTTCACATCTCCCTACTCTCTTCAGGCTAAACACAGAGATTAAGTTGAAACAATGCTATGATATAAACAGATCTTTTGCTTGACGCAATATCTGCACTCTATAGTTAACTTCAGCTTTCTTAAAATAAATAATCTGCCGCTTTCTTAAAAAGTGAGCTAAAATAGTTCCCTAGTTACCTGGTACAAGTCCAAAGGATTCTTTTATTTTTTATCTCTTTTTCAAAGTACTATGATTTCTATTACATGGAAAGGCGGAAATAGTAGTCTTATATACAGAACTATAATCAATTAGATCCTTTTCTTTTATTTATTTATCTTCCATTCTTTACACGAGTTAACTCTGTATTTTCAGGTACAGACGATTGTCTCCTCTTTATAAAATCAATTTGCTTTAATATAGAAGAGAAAAGACAAAGCTTGTTTTCTTTTTTATGTACCCGAGACGACATGAGTGTATAATTGCAAATGACAAACCACAACAAAATGTTCAGAGATTGGACTTTCGGATTCTTCAGTTCAAATTTCCAAAGCAATGACATTTTTAGGATAGCCGAGCGACTTTTGTCTCACAAAAACATGCCTATATATCTAGTTCTTAAACAAAGAGTAACTCTTAGAGGGAGGATGTCAGAATAGGAAGCGCCAATTTCATCTCAGGAGGGGCAACATTAACTTTCGAAAGTGGCATTTCTTCAGAATTGGCATTTAATCGGTGACATAAAACACCTGTCTGCCTAAATTAGATATTGAAATAGTCGACCTAAACTCTCCCCCCCCCCCCCCAGGGGTGGGGGGGGGGGGTGGCCAATTCTGTTTCGACAGGACTTGCGCCACCGACGAAGGAGGACAGTATTTGAGCGTCAAGAGTAGTGCCCCTGTACACTAGTCAAGAGTAGAGTACCTTTATATAGAGAGTAGCGACATAGACGTCAGACGTTTGAATTTTTTCTGTTGAGAACACCCAGGTGCTCATCGGAATTGAATAGAAATGTTGCATAGCAGAGGAAACCAAATGGCGTTCAAATCATGAGTTGTCGCTATGTAGGTACTCAACTCATGATTTGAACGCCAATTTGTTTCCAGAAATGTCAGACGTCCATGTCGCTACTCTCTCTATATAAAGGTACTCTAGTCAAGAGTAGAGTACCTATATGTACTCTCGTCAAGAGCAGTGCAGGCATATGCAATGTAAGTGCCATCAATCTGTATCCACGAAAGGTAGAGATCGATGGTATGGATGTGCATGCGACTAGTTATGTGCAGTGCAGTGCTCTGGTAATACAAGGGCGAGGTATACTACTTGTATCCGTGCCGTATAAAGTGCAGTGCGTGATCGTGTGAAGAAGATGGACTTGAACGTCAAGTTCTGCTCCAAAAATGACTGTCTGGATAGATCTGGTGTAAACTTTTGTGTGTATGTGAGTTATGACATTTTTACAAATACACTGCATTAACTTTAACTGTTGCAAGTATGGTAATTTTTATCTCATAATGATATCGAAAATCTAACTGTTAGATCTAATTTAGATGATGTAGATTTGCATGTAACACCAGGGAGCTCCAAAGAGTTTAAATGCGAAGAGTGCTCAGTCCCCAAATAAAGCACGCGTATATATTGTGGTACATGTCGATCGGCCGAGAGGGAAAGGTTATAGTCTTTACCAAGATGTTTGTATTTTGTATTTTCTTTATTTTTGTCTTCTTTATCTGTGCATCGCTTTTGGTAAAGCCATAAAAGGCATAATCTTGACAACTCTAACTGCACCAGGGAGGAGAGGGAGAGAGTTGGGAGGGGGGGGGGGAGGGGGAGGGGCTAGGAGAGATGTTTGTATTTTTGTTAAAGTTATTTGCTGTGAAATTTCTATTAATATTTATGTGATGGGGGGGGGGGGGGGGGGGGAGAGGTGGTCCAAAAATGTTCCCTGACATTAAGCTTTATATCTCTATATATGAGCAAACACTGCTCTAACTTAGTAAAAAGATAATAATAAAATATTATCTTTAATTTTCCAAATAGAATATTTCATTTGATATCATGATTTGTGTAAATTATAGGGATTATAGACCTAAAATGTACATTTATTGGCCTTATTCTGCTAAAAGTCAATACAAAGGCTTTAATAAAATAAGATTGCGTGCGAGCAATTCCTTATATAAATATAAAAATTAATTTAGAGTGGCGTATCCAAGATTCTCTTATTTTATTGGTAGCGTATCCAGGAATGCACGTGCCCCTAAGTGCCAGCAAAAAATAATTGACTCTTTAATTGTGTACTTTACCGGCTCTATGCCCCCTTCTCTACAAAATCCTGGATCCGCCGCCTGGAATAGGCATTACATTCTTTTGAACTACAAACTATAGGTATACGCGGTCTTTTTGCCTAAAATAAAACCGGATCGAGCAACATTAGATTGGGAGCCCACGACCACGAGGCTAACAATGTTGGTCTATTAACCCTCCGAGAAAACTTGTAAAAAGGCTCATCCTGCAAGACTGACATGACAGTCCGGGCATGGACCAGTGGCGGATTTAGGGGCCCTTTTTTATTTTTTTTTACTTCTCAGAGAATTATGGAGGAAAAGTGGACCCCATAAAACCTGATACCCCACCCCTCCACTGAGCGACTTTTGGAGGGCTGGCGAGCAGAAAAAAATACGAATCTCCCTTCAAGCTGTTCCCCAAAGTTGACAGCTCTGCATTTGTGCCCCAACCCGTTTATACTTCATCCTGCATTCGCCCCTGTCATGGAATGTCATTGTCAGACAACAGGGTTCAGATGCCCCCTCCCACTACATTGTCGGTCTCTCGGGGCTGTCGGTCTCTGGCTGAAGCGAAAGTAAACGACGATCAGCAAGCAAAAGTCCTTGATGAGCCAAGTTTGACGAGAACACCTTTGGCAAACTGACATAGTTCCATCGACAACGGCACCACCTCGATCGGGATCGCAGAGGGGTAAACCTAGCCTAGCTAGTGCTAGACACCTATTCAACTCAGCTGTTCCATGCTGATTGCATGATCTAACATCAGCCATTTGTCTAGGCATAATGCGGTGATAGAAAATTGATTATATGAATTTATGAATTTAACACATTGAAATTCGCCCCTGGTACATTAGAAATATAAAAGTGAACTGGAATTTAGCTAGAGTTTCTTCTAATACCGGCTAAGCTGGGCTTGCCTTCGGGCGGACGGACGTCTCCTACATGGTCATCTGCTAGCGCACGATCTTATTGGATGTCGTCGATCTCACATGATCGGTACACGCCCACATTAGGTCATCAATAACAAATTTCGGAATTCACGCGTAGTATAGCAAATTATTATTATTTTTTTTTTTTTTTTGGGGGGGGGGGGGCAAAAGCATGCATATTCCCGGGGATTTGTGCGGGGTTTACTGGACTCATGGAGCCTTAATTATACCCTCTCAAAGCTTTAAATTTCATGTAAATCATATTTTTCATAATTTCAAATAAATACTAGGGAATTAAAATCATTCCAAAAACCCCTCTTTTCATGTGTTACTGACTTATGGGAGTTGGAAGGCCAAAAGCATGCATATCCCCGGGGATTTATGCGGGGGTTACTGGACTTAAAGCCTTAATCATACCTCTTCAGAGCTTTAAATTTCATGTAAATCCAATTTTTTACATTTTCAAATAAAGACAAAGGGAATTATATATAATCATCCTAAAATGCCTTGTTTTTGCGTGTAGACCTATGGCAGGCGAGACATTTGTTCAAAAGTATGCATATTCCCGGGCATTTATGAGGGGTGTATTCGACTAGTTGAGTCTTAATTATACATTTTCAGAGCTTTAAATTTTATTTAAGGCCCATTTTTCAGAATTTTAATTTAATTCTGTGGGAATTATAATCATTCAGATTGCATGTTAACCTATGGGAGATGGAAGGCCAAAAGCATGCATATTCCCGGTGATTTATGCGGGTCCCTTCCACATTTTGAGCCTTCAATAAAGCTTTTTCAGAGTCTCAAATTACATAAGCCACATTTACACTCAATTCAAGGTAATACTAGAGGAACTATAATCATTCTTAAAATCCATGTTTTCACGTGTTAACTCTATGGCAGGTGACTCTGTCAAATCCTGGGGATTCATAGCGGCATTTATTGACAAAGGTTTCTCTCGTACAAAAATCAGACTTGATCTAACAGTTAGATATTTGACATCATTATGAGAGTACCATACTTGCAAAAGTTAAAGGTTCCCTTTTATGGAATTACAAAGGAACTTCATTTAATAGACTTTTCTACTGTGAATCCAGATCTGTCAACCATTTTACCTGAATTCCATTCATTAATCTATAAACTTGAAAATAAAAAAAATAACTGGGAACACCCCTAAAAATTTTGGAAAATCGGTCCAAGCGATTGATGACGTCATGTGAAGTCACACGCAGAATGCTCGACTCCACGCAAGCTGGAAGTGAGTGTTAGGCTATTGAACTTCATGTAGATCCCTTCGACTTCGTGCCATTTCAGCCCTTCATTTTAGATTTTAAATATAAAATCCTATATCAACCATGGCATCTTCTTCGGACAGCGAAGACACCTATTCAGGATCAGATATATGATTTGGAGCATCAAGTCCAAGAAGAAATATAAGAGGAATTAGGGGCCCGGCCATATATGTTTGAGCCAGACATGTCAGATTCTTGCCAAGATTCTGATAATGACAGAGACGTCCCTGATTTCAATAACGGAGAGGATATCGACGGGAGACTTGGGAATAATAACTGGTAATTCCTTTTTGATAATAAATTACCGATTAAATTTTAATTCACGCATATCCACGAATTATCTTGTTTACGCTTGCAAATTGCCCGAGAGGCTGAGCTGATACTTAGCTGATCCAGGCAGTGAGCTCGACGTGCGCAGGTCCGGGGTACACGCCGCGCCGTTTGGTCGTTCGCCTGCTGACCCTGTCTGGGCTTGCGCTTGGGCAGGGTTTTGCTGGTGCACGGGATGGTAGCGTTTTGATTCTAGTATACTATTAATACATGGTTGGGAGTGCGTTGGTGCGATCTGGCAACACAAAGGTTTTTATCGTGGTGTACTATACGCACGAGGCGTTTGACACCACGATAAAAACCTGCGTGTTGCCAGATTGCACTAATGCACGAACTCAGAAGCATGTATTAATAGTTTTATAAAACGGGTGGGCAATTATGATTATGAAGTTTATTAAAATGGTTACGAACCCCATAGAAATGGCAATTAAACTACGCGATTTCATTGCGTTTTAAGTTTGCACGCACCAGAGATACGCGTACGCGCAGCTCAGCCATGGTTTAGAGCCTTTTTGCCGTATGTTATCACTTTTTTTCTGCACGGTCACACGGTGTTATTTGACCAATCAGGATGGCTACATTCTTGAACCCGTTTTATAATAAATTCTAACATTGATATCCGGAAAACTCTCAGCTCTCCTGTTATTTTGCTTTTTGTCTTTGTGCTGCTATAAATAATATGTACCGGTGGACTAAGTAAGGCGTTTTATCTTAATGCGGACGTGCAGCCTCCCGCGTGATTCCCGCGCCCGTGCCATTTTTGCCGAGAGTCTGCAAAATTCCTCCCCACCCCGTCCGAGACCCTTTTATGGCACGGGTGCGTGCTGTCTGCATATGGCCCGCTGGCGAGCCTCGTATATCCGGTTCTGGACGCTCTCGTTTTTCTAAGTGAAGACCATGATTGTGGTTGAGCGCCCTCTTTTGATACTGCTTGTTCTGCACTAGAATCTCGTGTAACTCGTGCCGTGTTAATCAAGTAAAATATTTTTTAAAAAGTAATTCTTATCTCAAAAAAAGTTTTTTCCTTTTTCTTTCTGCTATTTTGCCTCTCTCCAATATGCTTCATACTCACAATTTCATTTCACTTCTGCTAATCACGTGCCAATATTTGAGGAGAAATTGCTTTCATACCTATTTTCTCAAGCCCGTACAAGTGTTTTTCTTTCTTTCCTTTTTTTTAAGTGGGCGTTCGCAACGTGAAATTCTCTGACAACCCCTGCCCATAGTGTTTCACCATTTTTCCTCCCTTTCCCTTCACGAATTCTTTGCCCGAGGTGGGAAACAGTTCTATCGGTTCTATCCTGTCTTTGCTAGACAACCAAATATATGGTCTAGTGGTAAGGCATTGGCGTCCCAAGCCAAAGGCCTGGGTTTGATTCCCGGCGGGGCAGTTTTTCAACTTTTGATTAAAAATGGATGACAGCTCTGGGTAGCACTGACGAAGCTCCGCAATTGATATTCTCCTGTTTTCATTTCTTACAATGTGTATTATTTTCAAAAGGAGTTGTCAAAGTTGTTTGCATTTGTCATTATTTCTTTCGCATTGTCCCTTATTGTTCTGACTTGTATTCAAGCTAATAACTGCGGCACGCGGCTTCGAGTTTTTTTAACAATTCACCAGCACCAAAAATATAAGAATCACAAAAGGGTTGAAAATTCGCCTGTCGGTAGTTGTCTATGGCAAGGCATTGGCGTCCTAAGCTTCAAGGCCCGGGTTCGATTCCTGGCGGGGGCATTTGACTTTTTTTTTTTAATTTTAATTTTTTTCAACCCTTGATTCAAAATGTATGACAACTCTGGGGAGCATGATGAAGCTACGAAATCATTCTACACTTTTCATTTCTTAAAATGTGTATATATATATATAATATACATGTATATATGCCTGACTGTCTCCATGTGATCTCATCTATCTTTTATCCGCCTAGATTAATCCGACAGGGCATTACAATTCCCTGCTTACGATCCGAGAGCAGAGCATGCACAGAGAACACGCTCCGACGCTCATACCAAATGGGCACCTTATTCGCTCATTGTGTATGCATATACCATAGGCTCATCCGGACAAGCCAAGTTCAGTTGTTTGGGCGCCTTTATATTCACTGCCCGCCTACTCACTATAGACCAATCCACCTAGATCACTGCAATTTGTGGCAGCCACAACAGGGGACTTCCAAAGAATAACCAAAAGATTTTCCAATGGGTGACGCTACCGATCAGCTGTGCTTTTCCGTGCCCCCCAGATAGCAATTACCATATAGAAAGTAGCACCCTAACGGAAAGGGTAAGTTACTTTTTTTCGAGTTTCGAGTTTCGAGTTATCATTTTCGAGTTTCTAGTTATAGTTTCGAGTTTTGAGTTATCATTTTCGAGTTTCTAGTTATAGTTTCGAGTTTTGAGTTATCATTTTCGAGTTTCGAGTTATAGTTTTCGAGTTTCGAGTTATCATTTTTGAGTTTCGAGTTATCATTTTCGAGTTTCTAGTTATAGATTTCGAGTTTCGAGTTATAGATTTCGAGTTTCGAGTTATAGTTTTCGAGTTTCGAGTTATATTTTTCGAGTTTCGAGTTATGTTTTTCGAGTTTCGAGTTATAGTTTTCGAGTTTCGAGTTATCATTTTCGAGTTTCGAGTTATGGCTTTCGATTTTTTGTTTTTTGTTTTTGTTTTTTTTTTGTTTTTTTTTGGCGTGTGTACAGCAATATGTACTTGAGTGCCCCCCTCCCCCCGCGGTTGGACAGGGGCAGGGGATATTATTATGATCGCGGGATCTGGAACCCCCTGGACTCATTCGAAGTCCACAACATTTCCGGCCAAATTTAGACAAGTTTATAGAAATATATACCCTATTTATTAGCGCGTATTGGCAAACTCTACAAACATTTTGATAACAAACTTTTTTACAGGTACGAGATGACCGCGAAAAAAGTGACTTTTGATCCACACACTAGTACTCCTCCTTTTCCTTGCATTTTTTGTTTGGTTAATCTTTGTTTAATGTTTATTATAGTTCATAGCGTTGCTGCAAGACAAGAATTTCTGCAACGAAATGTCCCTTCATTGTGTCAACAAACGGGCCAATTCCCATTCTTGACTCTGAAGACATACCATCGCACAAGAAGGTAAATAACCAAATATTGTTTAATGAAAGCGTGATCACAGGATCATGATCAAAGTTCATTATCATCTTGTAATTCTGGGGGTATTCCAGTAGAGAACGTACACCTCCGTGAAGGGACCGTGTAAGGGTCCAGTACTTGAGCATCCGTGCTCTTCCTTGTACCCCGTGTACACTTCGGAGGCTTTTCCGGCAATGTATACGTGTTCGTAATAGCTTAGATCCGTGTAGACACCATAGCTCTCCGTATAGATACCCAGTTCAGAACGTATTCGCCGGCACTGCTTAGAATATCGCTGCGTTGCACCCCGGAACACCACGGATGATCCGTGATGCACTCCGTGAAAGAGTAAAATGGGCTTTACGTCTTTGTTTTGTACACACCCTTTTTTTTTCGAGTTTCGAGTTATCATATTCGAGTTTCGAGTTATCATATTCGAGTTTCGAGTTATCATATTCGAGTTTCGAGTTTCGAGTTATCATTTTCGAGCTTCGAGTTTCGAGTTATCATATTCGAGTTTCGAGTTATAGTTTTCCAGTTTCGAGTTATAGTTTTCGAGTTTCGAGTTATAGTTTTCGAATTTCGAGTTATAGTTTTCGACGGTGGGAGAGATCCGAAAGATAATTAATTCTTTATGTTCCATTTTGAAAGTCCATTTCTTGAGCATGGTGTCCTCCTTTCAATGGCAGTTGGGGGTCAGTCAACAACCTTTATCTTAGCTAGCTAGACTCGATTTGGAATAGCTTTAGTACTCCATATGCATAGGCATTGTACGTACACAACTCGATGTGCGAGCAACCTGTGCGAGCAACTCCACATGCATATAGGCATTGTACCAGCGTTGCCAGGTGTACGATAATTATCGTATTTGTACGATAATTTGGCCGTCTGTACGATGTACGATCAATAATTCCAAAAAAGGGATCTTAAATGCGGTTAGCATACTTAATTTAAACATTTATTGTGCCTTTGTCAAAAAAAAAAGAAAATTATCTATTAACTTTCAACATACTCGTGCAAAGTACATGCATACGTACATTCAATACAACACCTGACAATACAATTGCCTTATAATCCATGGCAACAGGTTAGTTAAACGGAATTATGTTCAAGGAATCATCGTCATATCGAATTTAAGCTATGAAATGTTCTCTCGAAGTATATTCTTAAAGAGTTATTTCCACTTTCAAGTCCGATGTCTACAGATATTTCAGACAATACAAACTTTGATCCGAGACAGCGAGCTGCAGAAACGGCTTTCCATCAAAGCGCCACGAGACCGTACGCCAAGCGTGTCGGCATCAAAAGCCAGCCCCACTCCGTGGGCGGCTAACTACTTTCGCGTGCTTTTTCAGATGAGATGGGGAATAGTTCAGCTTAAATATTTACATTTGTAATTGTGCTGATCCTATGATTATGAAAACTTTAACAGTATAATCAGAAATATATTTGTCATTTTATCATTCGCTTAAAAAGTTGTTGAATTACACAATTATTTTTTAAAAGCTAAATTTCTCCGTGTTTCTTTGCAAAACCGGGGAGCCAAGTCAACGAGAGGTTGACCTTGACGCGGCGCCCGCACTCTCGGCGTACGGTTAGGGTGCGTCGCGCTTCGATGAATTAGCTGTTTTTGCGAATGTATGATGATCATATTCATGAATATCTATTCACATTGGACTCAAGAGAGCGGGAAATAGCTCAGAAATATCCAGTGCTTTCATATGAGTCAAGTTATATTCGATATGAGGGTGATGCTTTTAACATAATGGCATTTTGACCTACCTGTGTCCGATTATCTGGGCAATATGTCGCCCACTATAACACGTAGGTGAATGGAATAAATTTACATGTGATGCCCAAATTCAGAACGTTGGGAAAGAAAAAAAAATGAGTATCCATTGCGACTCATATTAATATTACAAGAAGGTATTGAATTTTCAATAAAAGTATACCATTACATCGGGAAAACTGCAGTCAAAAAGAAAATATAAGAAATATGACCAGTAAATTACACAAAAATGAATGGGCTTCCTGGCCACCTACAGTGCACTCTCGAGCAGTGATTACGTCACGGCCCTAACACAGATGAAACAGCGCCCATAGGAGTGTAAGTACGTGCTATATACAGGGACAATACGTCCGCCCACACAATTATCTCGGGGTTTTTTCGGGTATAGCGGTGTGTGTGGAAGCGCGGTCTGTGGGGTAGCGGGATCTCGCGCTGCGAGGGGCGGGCAGGCAGAATCTGGACTAAAAACCGTACCGTCATGCGCGCGCGCACTCTCAAACATACACACGCACATGCACAACGAACGCCGGATTATAAGGCAATTGTATTGTCAGGTGTTGTATTGAATGTACTGTACGTATGCATGTACTTTGCACGAGTATGTTGAAAGTTAATAGATAATTTTTTTTTTTTTTTTACAAAGGCACAATAAAGGTTTAAATTAAGTATGCTAACCGCATTTAAGATCTCTCAATTGGCAGAATGGTAGAATTATCGTACATTTGGCCTTTTTTTGGAATTATTGATCGTACATCGTACAGACGGCCAAATTATCGTACAAATACGATAATTATCGTACACCTGGCAACGCTGGTACAATGCCTATATGCATGTGGAGTTGCTCGCACAGGTTTCTCGCACATCGAGTTGTGTACGTACAATGCCTATGCATATGGAAAACTAAAGCTATTCCAAATCGAGGCTAGCTAGCTAAGATAAAGGTTGTTGACTGACCCCCAACTGCCATTGAAAGGAGGACACCATGCTCAAGAAATGGACTTTCAAAATGGAACATAAAGAATTAATTATCTTTCGGATCTCTCCCACCGTCGAAAACTATAACTCGAAATTCGAAAATAATAACTCGAAACTCGAAAACTATAACTCAAAACTCGAAAAACATAACTCGAAACTCGAAAACCATAACTCGAGAAACTCGAAAATGATAACTCGAAACTCGAAACTACCTGATGATAATGAACTTTGATCATGATCCTGTGATCACGCTTTCATAAAACAATATTTGGTTATTTACCTCCTTGTGCGATGGTATGTCTTCAGAGTCAAGAATGGGAATTGGGAAGCACACCTGAAAATCTTCAAAATATGGTCCCGTTGGGCCCGTTTGTTGATACAATGAAGGGACATTTTGTTGCAGAAATTCTTGTCTTGCAGCAACGCTATGAACTATAATAAACATTAAACAAAGATTTAACCAAACAAAAAATGCAAGGAAAAGGAGGAGTACTAGTGTGTGGATCAAAACTCACTTTTTTCGCGGTCATCTCGTACCTGTAAAAAAGTTTGTTATAAAAATGTTTGTAGAGTTTGCCAATACGCACTAATTAATAGGGTATATATTTCTATAAACTTGTCTAAATTTGGCCGGAAATGTTGTGCGACTTCGAATGATTCCAGGGTGTTCCAGATCTCGGGAACGGAAAGTCCCTTGATCGCGCGATCATAATAATATCCCCTGCCCCTGTCCAACCGCGGGGGAGGGGGGGGGGGGGAGCCACAGAAGTACATATTGCTGTACACACGCGCGACCCTTCCCCCCCCCCCCCCCCCCCAAAAAAAAAAAAAAAAAAAAAAAAAAAATCGAAAACTATAACTCGAAACACGAAAAACATAACTCGAAACTCAAAAAACATAACTCGAAACTCGAAAATGATAACTCTAAACTCGAAACTCGAAAAAAAGTAACACACACGGAAAGGCCCGTATTCAGTACTTAAGTATTTTACTTTAAATTCAGCATGAGTGAAATACTTACGCCAATGGCTGTAAGCATTTTGCTTGACAAAAATTGTAAAAAGTGATGGGAACAGGAGCTTTAGCATTCTTCTCAACCAAGTAAAATTCCCAAGTAAAATAGTTGAAACAGCGAGCCTTAAATGGTCTTTAGTGTAAAACAAAACAATTTCGTAAGGCCGAAGATCACGCCATTCGTGATTGGTCGGCTTTTATCAGCTTCTAAATATGCAAATGAGGGCACGTTCGCCCAGGCCCAATCATCTCGCAAGTTCGAGTGAGTCGTATATTGGTAAGCAAGAGTGGATGTGCCGTGGCCGAGTGGTCTAAGGCGCTTGAACCACTGCCGCTTGGCTTTCAAGTGCTTTGTACTCAATGAAAAGCATTGGTAAGTGGTGCATTCTCGCTCGATTCGCTCTCTTGCAATATTGGAATCGGCGTTCACCTTAAAATACTATAGAGACTGCCCAACCGACAAAATCAAGCCAGCTAGTGCAGTTTATTTACAGCGAATATTATAAGAGAAGTGCCTATTTTATTTAATCGTCTGGCTTTCGGAACATTTATTATATGGTCTGAAAACTCTCAGAATGTAGTTCCAGCAAGAGTGAAATCCTTTTGAAAGCCCCTCTTCCTTCCACGGGGTTTTAACCATTGTTTGGTTATGCTTTAAATGAGGCGTGGGATAATGTTTTTGTGACCCTCAACCCGTCAATTCTGGATCCGTGCTTGTTGCTGGGTACAGCTGCTTTTCAGCATACACGCCACAGCCAACCTTTTTTCTTAGCGTGCTCATGGTTGTACACTATACTACATTTCGATTGTCATTTTATTTCATTATTTTCTTGTAAAATCCAAATGGTTTTTATAATAACATAATTTTCCTATTTTTATGATATACTTATGTGTAAATTACATTCTTTAGCGTTTCATGATTTACCTGTAAAGTACAACCTACGTGTAATAATAATTAAAAATAAATGAAATGCAATAGTAACGGGCGCGTGCCTTTATAATTTTTATGGCTTGGTCTCAAATGCCCTTGTCAACTGCTACAAACGCCGTACGAACGATTTTATGTTCTTACGAACGCCGTACGTAGCGTTCGTAGACAGGTTTATAATCTTGTTCAAGATTTGTTTCAATTCGTACTAATCTTCTTACTTCGAGAGACTATTTCAGAAGCTTTTATTTCTTACGGTGATCGTATGAACGACTTAAGTTGTTCGTACGGCGTTCGTATGAACGCCTTACGAATAAAGATGCTCACGACGTTCATATGGCATTTGTACGGAATTTGTGCGGCGTTCGTATGGTGTTCGTATACGTACACCAAGTCATGTTGCCCGGAGAGACCCCAACCTTCTTCAAGAATTTGTTCGCAAATTTCTCCAAGATTCTCTACGAATTAATAGATTCGTGCGAACAGAGGAGCGTTCGTACGAAAGGGGAGAATTCTGAAAAACATGAAGATTCGTACGAACTTATCGTACGAAGGAACATTTGTGACATCGAGAGAGGGAGACGTGGGAAGGAAAGAGGATACTTTGAAAAGTCATGGAAAGACAGGAGAGAGGTAGAATATATATAGAGAGGGGGATAGACGGAAGAAGTTTAGGTGAAATATAGACATAATTATGGATAATGAAATTGAATTGTAGATCCAATCCAAAATCACCAAGGTATTATTGTTATTATTCTCATAAGTTAGTGATTTATTGTTATTCTACTTTATCTTTTATTTATTATTCATTTACTTATAAATTTATAAGCATTATGTTTATCATCATCATCATTATGCTAATTCTTCGTTTATTTATAATTAGGCATTTTTTTTTATCATCACCACCATCATCATTATGCTTTATTATGCTTTCTTATTCTTCATTCATGTATAATCACGCGTTCTTTTTATCATCATCATCATGCTTAATATGCTCTCATATTATTCATTTATTTATAATCATGTATTCTTTATTATTATCATCGTCGTCATTATCATTATTGTGCTGAGGAGGATCACTTGCACACCTACTTTGCATAAAAGGATATGGAGATCCCCCAATCACCGTTGGGAATATCGATCTACCACCAATAACAATGACAAGAGTACCCTTTGAGGCACGCGACTGGTACAATAGCGGTTCACCAATGAATAGAACGAGGGCCGGATTAGGCGAGTCCACGGGCAGTTTAATTCCTATATCAACATCGACAGGGCACCCATGTAAAGTGCCGAATAATGTGTTCATTGAATCTACAATAATCGCTGGTTTTGAGTAATTATACACGAGCAACTTTTTTTTCTGAAATATTCCGTTACTATTATGATATCATTTTTTTTGGGTCAAATGCTTTCTTCTGTCAAATTCTTAAAAAACTATATTCCCCCGAATCGTGCGGCGAGTATGAGACAAAATATCTTAAAGTGGAACGTTTGCAAACATCGCAATGAACCCAAAATGATTTATTGAGATGAATAATCACAAGAATCTCCCTCTCTCTCTCCCTTTATAATCATGATCTACAAATGTTGAAGGGACACGTATATAGGCTTCATGGATTAAACTCGTGTGGAGGGTGATACGACGGTCGATTGATATAATGCATGCTTTATATTTACTCACTATTTCTTTTGTATTTTATTATATGAAATATGAAATATTTTATTTTTTCCTCGTCATGATGTGAAACAAAAACTGATTGCTCCCTGAAAATGTGGAATTGCAACTGGTGTAACATATTGTGATTCAAGGAAGAGCTTCCTTATTGTTAAATCTGCAAAAATTCAAATATTTTATAATTCATATAAGTCCGTGACATCATCGGCTATCTCATTTGCACAGCATCTCCGTGTTGTGCATACAACTGTTTTGTGAAAATTGGCGAAACTTGAAAATGTCATAACTTTTTTTTTTAATTGTGTATTTATTGAGAGTTCACAAACATAAAAAACTTTCAAGCAGATACAAACATTGTTATATATAAAAAATTTCTTGGTACTGCAAAATTTCAATATGGCACGAAAAAGAGACATGATAACGAAGCTTTTCGACCTGCACTCATCAGGTTATCACGCAGGTATATAACAAATTACTTGAAATCAACTATATTATACTCGGTGAACCCGGACGCAACCTAGACGCCGTAATTTCAGAACAATCGCAAAGCTTGGACGAACTCCTTTTGTCTGCACAGAAGAGGTTCTTGCGATTGAATATAAGCAGCTTCCAGAAAGCGTAAATGCGCTGAGCTTCTGGCCCGGGACATAATTGAATTGATCGTCGGCATAGCTTTGTGCGCAAGCTGGATTGTTCAGCAAGTGGAGACCAATCGCTGAATCGCATTTGGCTATCTTTGGTCTGTTAGCGTGCATTTCAGATTTGTACGTTTCCGAATAATCGAGGGAATGTGTTGTTTAATGCGATCAGCCAACCGCTGAGAAGTACGGCCCACGTACCTGGCATCGCACCGGCACTGAAATTGGTAAATAACATTACTCAAGTGGGGGGTGGGTAGTACATCCTTGCTAGTTGACGGTAGCATCCTGTGTGTAGAAAACACAATGCGTGTCGAAACCGCATTTCCTTACACAACTGAACCGGCTCCATCCCGCGCTAAAATTCACATGTGAAATTGAACTGTCCAATGCGCTCCCATTTCTCGACGTTCTCGTTGAGAGAAGTGATGGGAAATTCATCACTTCCGTCTACCGCAAGCCCACATTCACCGGGCAATACACGAGATGGGACTCGTACAGTGCAACTTCATACAAGATTGGGCTCATTAGAAACTTAGTGTGCCGCGCCCTTAGGATTTGCTCTGCGTGCAAATTAGCTCCCGAAATGCAGGTTGAAATTGTTATATATAAAAATTAATGACAAATCAAGATATTTACAAATAATATTAAGATGATAAAAAAAAAAAAAAAAAAAAAATATAATAAAAATAAAAATAGCAGAGTACATGTATAGAAATATTAAAAGTTATAAGACTTTCATATATGTACATGAGCCAGAACCCCAAGATCGGATTGCATCAAAATCTGACAATTACGTTGGACCCAACGTAAAACTAAATACATGTATTGCCGTCCACAATACAAATGGAAGCTCAGGCCACCAAAAAGATTGGAAGGAGCAGAAACGAGAAATGAGACGATCTGCCATACTCCCCCAACACACACACACGCAAACACACACACACACACACACCCACCCCACATACACACCCCCTACCCACAATTCCATACCCTCACCCTAACACTCAATCACACAACCACCCCTCCCCACCTCCCTTCGCAAACTACACAATCAATCTCCACAACACGTGACAGACAGATCGCCCAACAGCATCCCGATCCCGCCCATTCCAGCCATCAGGCAGTCAAAACAAAAACTGCTGAGCGTGAGAAAATCAAATGGACAACACATTCCTGAAAGTAACGTAGGAAAACATGCATAAACCAATGACCCAATTCCAGTTCGAGGTTATCGCTCATGTTGTACAGTGGCAGTGTGACTTATGAACAAACGTTACACATGCAGACATGTAATACAAAAAATTCACTATAGAATTCCCAGCATTATGTAATGGGGAAAATTATCTCTGTATAGCGGGACAGGAATATTAGTAGAGAAGTTGACAAGACAGTACATATTACATCTAATACTTAGTATTACATACATGTATCAGATCATAATAAAGTGAGGAAAGGAAGGAGTTATAAGTAGACATAGAATGGCAAAACTAGATTTCAAAACGCCATTTTTTAAAGTGTATAGATAGTTTGTTTCTCTTTTTGGCTATCAAATACTCTAAATCTTTTTGTTTCTTAACAAAAGATTTAAATATGACAAAATTGGGAAGCAAATTGTTAAACTTGCAGTAATAAATATGATATTTCAACAGCAAAAACAAATATGAAACAAATTTATCACTGCATATACCAAAAAGCTTTTCAAAATTAGTTACAGTAATGTGTGAGTTCATTTTCTGTGAGATTACAATAAAAAAATCATGCCAAACTGGTGTAACTTTTTCACACTCACAGAATAAATGAACTAGGGTTTCCTCTTTCTTTCCACATAAAGAGCAATTAGGCGATTCTTTCCTTTTGATCTTAAAAAGGAAATCATTCAATGCTATAGCTTTATGAAACAATTTAAAATAAAAAGATCTTAGTTTAGTATCAAGAGTACAAAAGAAATTAGTCAAATGAACTTTTTCCCAGTTAATATTAGCAGGTAGCAATAAAATGTCGTTCCAAAAGGTGTATCTCTTGGTTGGGGTATAAGCGCCAAGTAGTACATTATATACATTCTTGGGAATTTTCTTATAATTAAATAGATTAAAAACTATAGTGTCATGAACACCAATAATATCAACATCAAAATTCACCATCCACTCTTCTGGGATATTTTTCAATAAAAAATTAAATTTTCTTCTATCTGAGGAGGGAATGCCAAAATCTAGTATCAGTTCTTCGAAAAGCTTATGGCCCGGGAGGGGTGGATTAAACAAATCGTAGATGGTAAAAATATTCTTTTCAAACCATGAGTCGTAATAGAAAAAAGGTTTGGATTTAGAACGAATTAACTTATTATACCACAATGATTGACATGCACTTAATTCTGAGAATTTGAAGCCATAAAATTCCTTAGTGGCTTCTTCCCTGTATAAATACCACGAACGCAAAAAATCGGCTAACTGCGTATTACCCAAGGCGTTCAAGACACATTCCGGGGCATTAGACTTCCATAAAAGGGAAACATCACGATTAAATTCTTCCAAAAAAAATAGTTCAACACATTTCCAAGAAGCATGAAAATTATCGTCCAGAAGATATCTAACCCATATCATCTTCTGGGCAGTGGCAAACTTTAAGGGGTCAATCATTTTAAGACCAGCATTTTTATAATCATTACACATAGCTATTCTTTGGACTCTATCTCTGCCCCCATTCCAAATAAACTTGTAAAAGATACTATTCAACTCAGTGAAAAAGGAGCGAGGTATTTTAATACAGAGGACTGAGAATAGGTAAATCAGCTGTGGCAGAACAAGTGCTTTAATTACACAAATCCTTCCTATTAGAGAAAGATTTCTCATTCGCCAGCAATTTATTGTATTTTCCATTTTTTTAAATCTCTCCTTATAGTTTAAGCAATAAAGTAGGCTTAAATTCAAAGAAAAATTTACTCCAAGACTTTTAAATTGAGATGATTTCCATGTTACTCCCTGGTTGATATAAGGAAAATCTTGGCTTCCTTTTTTTTAACCAATCCAGATTGCTTCAGTTTTATTAACATTGATTTTACAACCAGAGTATTTCCCAAAAGTAGCTAAGGTAGCAAAAAGTTGAGAAAATGAATTATTGGACCCATCTAAAAAACACACCGAATCATCTGCAAATAAAGAAATCTTAGCTTCAGTATTATTTTGTAATGGAATACCTTTGATTTGATCATTTTGACGTATGGAAAGAGCCATTATTTCAATAACAAATAAGAATAAGTATGGAGAAATAGGACAACCTTGAAAAATACCTCTCTTCATTGAAATGCATTGTTAAAAATCCATTATTCAACACATAACTGACACAAGAATATAAGGTCTTCACAGTATTGATAAAATTTTGACCAAAATTGAACTTCTTCAAAGTTTGAAATAAAAAATTGTGAGAAACACTATCAAATGCCTTTTCAATATCGAGTAACAAAATTGCACCTGGAATGTTTTTAAAATCAGTATATTCAATGATATCCAAAATAAAACGAATATTGTGACCAATATTTCTACCTTTCATGAAACCAGATTGGTCAGGATGAATAAGGGTGTGCAAACATCGTTTCAATCGATTAGCTACACATTTTGCTATAATTTTGTAGTCTGTGGTCAAAAGAGTTATAGGCCGATAATTTTTAATTAACAGGGGATCTGTCTTTTTTAGGAAGGAGAGTGATAATACCATTTCTTTGTGATGAAGACATGGAGCTATTCTGCAAGGAAAAATTAAAGGAGTTTATCAACATATCACAAATGTCATTCCAAAATACTAAGTAAAATTCAGCAGGAAGCCCATCTAAACCTGGAGCTTTATTCATTTTCATTGATTTAATTGCTTCGTATATTTCATTTCTGGAGAAAGGGGTCTCCAAAAATTTTGTCATCTTCAGATAATTGAGGAATGGATATGTTACCCAAAATTGCATTGTTGAGGACATCCTCATCTATAGAATTTGAATTATCATCTGGTATTGAATATAACTTGGCGTAAAAATCATGTATATTCTTCAAAATCTTACTGGAGTTTGTTAATAAAGTACCTTGGTTATCCTTAAGTCTATTAATATTCTTCCTTTGCCAACCTCTGTTTTCCAAATTGCAAAAGTACTTACTGCTCCTCTCACCTTGCTCTAACCACCTAGTTCTGGATCGAGTTATCAGACCCTTAGTTTCAAATTCATAAATTTTATCGAGTTTAAGTTTAAGCTCATCCAACTGTAAAAGTAGGGGGTCATCAGATGCAGGAGTATTGCTCAAAGATAACTGTAATTTAATTGTATCAATATCAGCTAATAATTTACTTTTTTCTAAATTTCTTTGTTTTTTCTTCCGAGCAGAATATTCTATACAGACTCCTGTAATGAAGCATTTAAAAGAGTCCCAAAGTATGTTGTCATTGCACTGGGATTCCTGATGAATAAGTTTAAAATCCTTGATTTTATCCTTTATCAAATTAACAAAATCATTGTCATGATATAAATAATGTGTGTTGAGTTTCCAATAGCCCTTACCCTTCAAAGGTTGATTATCATTGAATTCAACTGAAACAACAGAATGATCTGACTGGATTCCAGGCAAAATTTGGGATTTCTTACAATTATCCAGAAAATTATTTGACAATAAAATAAAATCCAACCTAGATAGTGCCCGAGGGGATCTTTGGTGTCTAGTATACTTTTTCAAACCTGGATGGAAAGATCTCCACACATCACAAAGTCCATATTCCTCCATTAGTACATTTAGCATTTCACTAGCTTTTACATTAGAGTGGTGTTCTCTCGAACCCTGGTAATCAATCTCACCAATAACTGCATTAAAATCACCTCCTACTATAATAAATTCATTGTTAAACTTGTCAATCTCAGCAAACACTTTTAGTAAAAAATCAGGGTCATCATTATTTGGTCCATAAACATTTACTAGAGTAACCGGGAGTTCATTTAATGTTGCACTTATTATCAAAAATCTTCCATTAGGGTCCTTATTAATAGCTTTCACTTTGGTATTTATGGAATTTCTGATAAGAATTGCCACACCTCTACTATTTGAAGCAAAACTAGCAAAAAAGGCAGTTTCACCCCACTGAGCTTTCCACAATTTTTCATCATTTAAATCTGAATGAGTTTCTTGAAGAAATAAAATATCAGTTTTAAGGGATCTCATATAATGAAAAATCTTTTTCCTCTTGAAATAATCTTGCAACCCTCTACAATTAAAAGAATGGAGCTTGATATACATTGTTGTTGAGAAATACACCTGTTCCCCAAAACCAGAATGAAAAAAGAGAACCAACACCACCACCATACATGTACAATGCTCAACTTAAAACAGAGAAGATATGGTTCTTCAAAATACTGTAGTGTATATACATGCAATCTGCCATTCATAGAAACAAAAGAATAAAAAAAATGAATAAAGAAAAACAAGCAAAATTGAAGTAACCATAACACAAGGGAATCCATGCGCAAGATGGAAATGCAGGGCCTCAAATCAAAATCCGGTCCTGCACAAGACACGCAAGGGAATACCAGAACAACAGTAGCAGCAGTACACAGCCAAATCCAACATTTTCATTTGTCTAGCAAGTGTCACAAACTGGCTACAGAAATACAATTACAAATGATATTTTGATTTTCAAAGATACCACTGAATATTAAGTGATAAAAAGAAAGTTTCTATTTTTTCTTTGTTACAAGTAATTGAGTAACTAGAGAATTGGAGAATATAACTATACAATTTTTTAAATTTTGGCCAGCTCGCCCAGCATGACCCACCAAATCATAAATACTTAAAGAAACAACTCAGTAGGGCAGCTAGGGCCTGGCCTATAAAACTCATACAGAGTATATGCAAATTAAAATGTACCACTAGTTTCACCAGGTGTAAGCACAGACATAGCATCTCTACAACAGAATTTGTAAGTGCCCTCAGGGCACTACCCTGAGTCATTTTAAATTAAATATTAGCACAAAAAATAAATATTCTTGATGTGTATAAAATTGACACCTCCAGAATGTAGTAAGTATGTAAGAATAATAATAAAAAAACCCTGAAGGAGGCAGATGTAATCTGAAGAAGAAGAAGAAAAACTTGAAATTGAAAAATAGCAAAATGCTCAGTGTTCAAACTCAAGACATAACCCAAACGGATGCATGAACATTAATTTTTCCTTTAAATCCAGTGATTAACAAGTACAGTACTTTTAAAGAGAGAAAAAAAAAGAAAGATTGAAACCAAGTGGTCTATACACACTTCAAAAGGTCAGAAAGATTGATTGTTAATTTTTTTTTTTTTTAATTGTTGAAACAGATCTATCCAAATGGATATAAATATAGATGGAACAAATGAATGAGCAAGGTCAATAGACTAAATCAAATGTTTTACAACGATAAGATGTCTCCCACTGTTCTCTTCGGACTTATACAAAATGGACTTTTCCTGAACTCATGTCCTTATAGGCAAGTTTGGCGGGATAGATGAAAAAAGGTCTCTTTCCCTCTGAACGCAGGTGCTTGAATTGCTCCATTCTGTTCTTTCGTAATTGCCGGACCCTTTTGCTGAGGTCCTCTGCTACATAGAGCTTGTTGCCAAGATATTCTTCTGCTTTGAACTTTTTCAAGCACTCAGCCCTCACCTTCTCCTTCTGTGGAAATGACGAAAAACAAATGTGAATCATGCGAGGTTTTGCCGGCCTTGATCCACTCTGTTGGTCTTGTTGAGATCTTTGTTGCATTGATGTAGGAGTGCGATGCACCCTCTCAATGGAGTAATCTGCTTGAGCTAGGCCAACAAACTGTTGTAGGACTGTGTCGATGGTCTTCTTACAGTCCTCAGCGACCCCCACTTCAGGTATCCCGTGGAACACAAGATTACACCTTCGGGAGCGATTTTCTAGATCATCCACCAGGATTTTTAAAGAGGTATTTTCCTCTTTCAAGCTAGCTACAGCCTTTTTCATCCCATCAACCTCCATCTCTAGACCAATCACTTTCTCCTCCTGATCATTCAGCTTTGTTGTTAAATCACTCAGCCTCTTGCTCAGCACTGTATCAATGATGTACTCTATGCGGTTTTCAAACCCTTTGAAAAAGGAAATGAACCAACCTGGGGCTTGATCTGGCATGTTCTGAAGCGGAGCATCCCCCTCTAGCTCGAGCGAACGCCTAACACTATTCTCGGCGGCTCCCGCCCCGGTAGTAACACCGCTCATACTGGACATGTCGGTATCGTGCACGTTGCCCCGCTTAGGCTTCTTTTTTAACGGCTTTTTTTGGGTCTCTCCTCCAGATTCTTCTCCTTTAGCTTGCCTCTTCTGATCCATTATATTCCAAACTTAAAAACCTTTCCTGACACAATACTTGAATCTTCCTCCAAATGTTGGATTTTCGGGCAAAATCCGAGATCAATCCGACTGCATACTGTCACCACGGAGTTCTTCTGAAAATGTCATAACTTTCTTATTTTAAATTCAATTTTGATGCAATTTTCAGCTCTATGCTTGATTGTTTAATTTTACTCTATTTCTTCAAATCAATTTGATATTAGTGTGGCATTGGCCTTTAATTTCTTGTAAAACGGCAATCACATAAAAACGGTCCGATGGAAGATCATCATGCTGACATGGCTGAGGAAGCTGAAGTGTCGACCATCATCAAATTAATATTGTTGTTATTGTCGTTCTCATAATTTAGTGATTTATTGTGATTCTGCCTTGACCTATTCGCCTTTTATTTATTTTTATTAAATCAATCATTCCTTTATCTTCAAAATGCTTATGCTTTCTAATTCTCCGTTTATTTATAATCAATCATTCTTTTTATCATATATGTCTATGCTTCATTGTCAGGGGTGTCGGAGCAAATTTGAAAGTGGGGGTCACAACAAAAAAGGGGCACTTTCTACCTTGAAAAGGGCACTAACAATAAAATGAAAAATGGCATACTAGATCTTCCCAATTTTATGGAGGCATGTAATGGCGTTGATTTCATCTTATAAATGGGGGAGGAGTATGGTCGAAGCACCAAATTTCACCGCCCCATTATTTCCCCCAAAGGTCAACATGAAAACTTTTGCAAAACATCCACCAAAGAGTCTAAATTTACCATATAAATTGAGTCTCGACCTACAAAATGACAGCATTAAATTACCCATTACCATAAAATTAAGGGGCACTTTGCAGAATGAAAAATGAATGGCAAGTGAGGAAAACAATAAATACCCCCCCCCCCCAAAAAAAAATAGAGAGAGGGAGGGGGGTAGAGAGATTGGGCGAACGATTGTGGAGCATTATTACTAGGTGCATTTTAACGAGCATTTCTTATTTTTTGTAGTATCCTTCACGATGCTAGAACAAAATGCCTATCTGAAACGAAAAAAAAATACCCGCCCCACTTTGAGCAGTATATAGGAGGCCTATACTTTCGTGCTTTTTGAAATTTTAAAGTATATTATATACATGACTTGTATTATGCTTTAAAAAGACATACCATCTTAATTTCAGAGGAAATCTTAGGATTGGCTGGTCAATATCAAAACAAGTTCCTAAAAAGGAACGGCTTATCAATTCCGTTTGTAGTGCGCGGCCGGCACAACAGAGTATTTGAATCTACACTTAATTAAATTACTGATAAATTACACTTAATAATCTATTAAAAATACCTATTATCTACTTGAACTTGTACTAGTGGTACTTGGTTGTCCCGATACTATAGAGACACTCCACATACTCCACTCCAGGCCAGGTAGCATGCAATGCCGTCTTGCCAAGCAATCTCACAGGCCGGCTAGGGCTGGCTGAGGTCGGCTAACGATGTTCGCAAGATCAGTGTGACAGTTGTCGTCAGGGACAGTCTTCGACGTCGAGTAGCAGATAGCAGTATGTAGCATGCAGTATAGCAGTGTAGCTTGTTGGTTATTCAGTAGGTAAAGTATGTAATGCCCCGGCCTGGGTGTGTGCGTGCCTTTTATGGCATCACGCAGCACCGACGAGCGGTGCGGGGGGCCTCATCTCAGTGCCGAATATGGCAGAGGCACTACAATATTCCCCATTTTATCAAGTCGAGGGCCCAATCTCGACTTACATTCTAACTTAAATCCCATAAAATATAATTTTATATGAAAAAACATCGATCAGGTATATAAAAGTCTGTCCAGTTTTCCATTACCAAAATTCCCAAGACTGGGTAAATCCCACATTTTAAGTGCGAGAAACAAAATACGCGCGCAAGGGTATAATTAAAATACATAGCCCCACGGAGGCAATCGGACAGTGCACCTGATTAACAATCATATAGGTTACATATTCAAACCAACAAATATGTTGGCATAACAATAGTATAAAATAGCATAGAAATAGCATAGAAATAGTATAGAAATAGTATAGAAATAGTATAGAAATAGCATAGAAATTAGCCGTTTATTCCGGCTTTCCAAACAATGTCATATTCTGTAACAAGGATAATCTAGTCCCGGTACGTTGATTTGTGTGAAGTTAGAAAATAAGAAAATATAGGATCGTAAATTCCCAAAAAGCGAGACTATTGAGCCTATGAGAAACTCAAATCGACCCCCCAATGATCCGACCGACATATTTACTGACAATCCTCCCACACGCTGTACACAAAATTATCAACATTCAGCCACCCGGCGTGTGAAGACGAATAGGAGATCGCCCGCAACTACATCAGAGCGACATCACCCATTAGGTCAATTTGAAATTCCCATACACACAAATCATAAATGTTCCCTTGGGGAAAGATCAGAAGTCATATGAATTGAGCAATATATCTTTCTAGACTTCTGATAAAGACATAGGAACAGTGTTTTATAAGAAGAACAGTAAATAATTCAATTTGAATTGAAAGAATCACTCCGTACCGGGTAAAAATACATTAGTCATGAATATTTTCATGTGTGAAAGACTCTTGGCATAAACATTAAAGAAACAGAGGATACCTTGATAATCCTTTTTAACACAAACTGTAACAAAAGCATACATGTATATAGAGCTAACTAATAAATGATTAAGCTTCCAAACCCAGAATATAGTCTTTGAGCATTCTGGGTGGTGACTGCCATAACCTGCCGGAAATCCTCTTCCCTAATTCGGGAGACCAGCCGGCCAACATCCTCCAACAAGTAGGGGGTGTTGACCCGCGTGCCCGGGATAACCGGAAGATACGGCGAGTCAGTCTCCAGGAGGAGCCGAGTAGGAGGAATCTCCTTTACCATGGCTATTTGGGCCGCACTGAAGTTCATTGCAAGGCCCGACACCCCAACATAGACGTTTTGAAAGGCAGTCAACCACATCTTTAGTTCAGGAACATCCCCTGAGAAGTTATGAATATGTATGTGTTGATATTGTCCACAAAACTGTCCTAGGAGTTCCCTGAACGGTCCATGCAGCTGATGGCCGCATGGATCGTTCCCGGGCAGGTCGTAAATGTAACACCAAGACAGAGTTATGGCAACCCCGGGAAAGAATCCTTCGGACAAACTCCCACTGCTGGGGCCAACTGGCCTGTGGAGCAGTGTAATCAATTCCCAACTCACTCACAGCTGTCACTCGTGGGCAGGCCAACAGGCACTCTAACTTCTTCCAGCCGTCAACAGTTAACGAAGAGACACATTTGGGATGTACCCCTACGGCTACATGGAAATGAGAAATTAAAGGAATAAGTTGCAGTGCCCGAGTGAAATCCTGGGGGTCGCAGAAATTGACAACACCGCCGACGAGCTTGACTCCCGGCTGAGAGCGTGAAACATGATCACCCCGCTGAGCGATGGCATCCAACATTCTGTCCAGGTGAAAATGGCTATCGAAACCATTCACTAGGGCAGAAGAAGGAGGCACAGGCACCAAATCCTCACGAACCAGCCGTTGAGCAGTCATCGGCAGGCTATCAATTGGATACACAAAAGATTGATTGTTACTTCTTACACAGGGTAGTGTTGCGAGAGAAAAGACAGGTCGGATGACAGAAGACATAGAAGTAATAGGATGGAAAGGAAAGTTCTGAGAAGGTTGGGAAACAGTCGGAGCCTGAACCCGGGCTACAGATCCCGTCACTGAAAAGCGAGGAGCAGAAACGCCAGCAGGACCAGGAGGCGGAAGCATGGCAGACACCGGCTGACCAGGAGCCGAGAGAGGAGGAAGAGGAGCAGAGACAGGAGGAGGAAGAGGAGGAAGAGGAGCAGAGACAGGAGTGGCGGTAGTAACGGAATGAATAGCAGAGTCCAAGGATCCAACTGGATGAGAACAGGAAGAAACAGCAACAAAACCGGAAGTGGAGCCTGCCTGGCTTCTGCGAGGAGCCGAACGGCTACCAGCAACTATACGAGCAAATGTGGGCGTAGACCCAACAGAGATAGAAGGAGGCATAGCAGGGACAGGGGAAGAAGGAGCAATAGTACTAGGAACAGCAACAGAAATAGAAGAGGTTGCTGCAGACACTGTAGAAGCAGATGTAGTGGAGATAGATACACCCGCATCTGAAACTGATACTGAAGTAGATGTAGAAGTAGATGTAGAAGTAGATGTAGAAGTAGGAATAGAAACAGTGGTAGATGCAGAGGCAGGAGTAGGAAGAAGAGGAGGAGAGCCCCATGAGGAGAAGGCTCCCCTCATAGAAAGAGGGAGTTTCAAATGGAGGTGTACCAACACCCTGAAATGCAAAAGACATGCAGGAGAGTTGAGAGGAGTAAGAGAAAGAGAAGTTGGCATAGCCCACCCCTCGTACTCTATTTGAGCCCGAATGGCTCTCTCTATCTCCGGAGGAAAAGTCGGTCTTCTAGGGCGAAAGTCTTGGTTGACTAACGCCATCAACCTAAATACACCGTCTCTCCGGTTTTCAACAAAGCGTGATGATATCCATCTCAAAAACTCCCCACGAAGCCGGAGTAGTTCGGCATTAGGGGGGTTCGTGCGATGAACATAAGCCACGGGAGGCAAGTGTCTGTACACATGAAATTTCAGGTGCACTGTCCGTTCCCTACATGATGGATAAGGGCAGCGCTGCCTATGGTGAGACGTATGTCGCCCCTCCACGATTTCCCTGTGGAAACCCCCTACCTGAGCGGCCGCCAACCGGTCTCGCTGCACCAGATTGATCCAACTCTTGTTTAAGCCCCTTAGGAGGAACCATCCCTAATTCCTAACTGCAATATAAAGAAAGGAAGAAAACCCATCACTATTATGAAAAAGAAACCAATTTGCTTGCATATTAACCAATTTTGATAAATTTAATTATTAAAATATCAATTAACTAGAAATAGTGAAACATGAGAACCAAAACACCAAGTTAAGATTAGAGTAAACCAAAAATGGCAACTAGGTATTAGTAAAAGAACACATGAATTACTGAATTAACACATGATAAATCAAATTATAAAGATGAAAATGAGATCTACTTTCTCCTGGCTGCTTTGCACACAGGGCAGATATATGTGACCATAGCCAGGGCATCTTCTGGCAAGATGTTTACACAGGCCCCATGATACCATTCTAAACATCTGTCACATTCTATCATAAGGCGGCCATCATCCGGCTGCCTACAGAAACAGTATAAAGTGTCTTTGTCGAGCCGTGGTACTGCCGCCATTGGTAGATCTCGATCATGACATAGTTTTAACCTGTCATGATTCAACACAAATAAAGCCTTCCTAAATCTTATTCTAAAAAGATTAGGAGACAGGCATTCCACAATTTGAGCCGGGCCCTTCCAAGGAGGACAAAGTTTCCTACTCTTCCCCTTGGGAGTAGCAAAATCTAAAAAATAAACCCAGTCATCCTCGTGAAAATTACTGAAGCTTACTTTAACATCATAATCACGTTTCATTCGGGCCTGTGTGGATCTAAGTTTGGCCCGTGCCGTGTCATGAGCCTTCAGCATTGCCTCTGACAATTTACGGCAGTATTCATTTGGATTTTGCTTCTGTTGGGATGATGGAAGGGGAAACATTAAATCTGCCGGCTGATTAACTTCTCTCCCCAACATTAACCGGTTCGGGGTGTAACCAGTACTTCGGTTTACCGTAGCCCGAATTGCACCGGCTATCTGTGGGAGGAATTTATCCCAATTATTTTGGGTCTTGTCTATAAAACATCTAACTGCATCCATAAGGGTCCTATTAAAACGTTCCACTTGCCCATTGGCAGAAGGCCTATAGGCCGTGGTACGTGTCTTATGAACTGCAGTCATCTGGCAAAGCTGTTTAAATAAACTGCTTTCAAAATTCCGACCCTGGTCGGTATGAATCTGAAAAGGAAAACCAAATCTGCAAAAGAATTCATTAACAGCAGCCTTAGCAGTTTCTTCGGCTGTTTGGGAAGGAAGGGGTATACATTCCACCCACTTGGTGAATTGGTCAACTATCATTAGGATGTGTTCATTCCCCTTAGGGGTTTTTGGTAATGGCCCCATAAAATCTAAATGAACTCGTTCTAAAGGAACCCCTGCATGAAATCGAGTCAAAGGATAACGTGAGTGACGGGTTGATTTTTTGTTCTTGTTACAGATTTCACAAGCATGAACATACATCTGGACATCTTTTTTCATATGATACCAAATATATTTCAAACGAATTCTTTCCAATGTTCGTTTAACCCCTTGATGACCGGATGAGGGAAGATCATGAAAATTTCTAATAATAGAGATTCTCAAGTCCCGGGGTACCCATCCTAACAACTTGCCATCCCAATTCCAAAAAATAACACCGTCACGCAGAGCCAACAGGCTTCTATTTATCCAAAGAAATTTCTGTTCTGGTCCCCAAAGCATTAGTGTATGTTTATCAGGCTGTTCCTTAGAGGTTAGCCACAAATAAATTGAATTCAAATATTCATCCTCTTTCTGGGATTTAAGAAAATCCAATTCATCCCCCTCATTGGTATCAACTAAAGATGTGGAATTAATATTGAAATTATCATTATCTAAATTAACTGTACTTACATCACCCGAAGTAATAACCAATTCACCAGTTTCAAAATGCATATCCCCACAAGGTAAAAGGTTACACTGGGTCACTTGTGATACCTTAAAACATGAATCTGCCCCCTGAGCCTCTACATCTGACTGTTTAGAGGAACATGAAACAGATGAAACATTGGACTTCTGAGCCTTAGTAAACGGCTGTTTAGAAGAACATGAAAGAGACGAAATCTTGGACCGTACTGGTCTGTTAGCCAACGGCACCACATCATCTACCTTCTCAGCAAACTGAGACCAATTCTGATGTGCACGGGTACAATAATGGCAACCCCCACAGGGTAGATCTTCAAGATTGAAACCGAGCTGATACATGTCACAACTTAAGCCGCGCCTAGGAATTCTAGATAGGGAGTCAGCATTACCATGCTTATTACCTTTTCGGTGTTGAATTTGCATGTCAAACTGGCTAAGTTCTTCAAGCCAGCGTGCTAACTGACCTTGTGGCCTCTTAAAATTAATAAGCCAACGCAGGCTACTGTGATCCGTTCGGACAAGGAAAGGTTTGCCCAATAAGTAATGGCGATATTGCCTGGTAAACAAGACTACTGCAAGCAGTTCTCTTCTTGTTACGCAATAGCGACGTTGTTCTTTTGTCAACCCAACACTCCCATAGGCAATTACTTTTTCCTCGCCTGATTGAACTTGTAACAGCTCAGCCCCAATAGCATAATCTGAAGCATCCGTGTCCAAAATAAAAGTATCTTCAGAATTGGGTAAAACAAGCACAGGTGCAGATGTTAATAGCCGTTTAATGGCCTCAAAAGCATGCTGATGCTCCCTTTCCCAAAGGAAAGGTCGTTTTCCAGTAAGCCTATGAAGCGGAGCAGCTACCTCGGCATAATTTTTCAGGAATAGACGATGATAATTAACTAATCCTAAAAAACGCTCAACCTCTTTAGTGTTCTGAGGAACTGGCCAAGTTTGTACAGCCTGAATGTGGTCCATTTTCAAGTGTAAGCCAGAACTATCTACGTCCCGACCCAGAAACTCTACTCTTTTTTGAAACAAAGAACATTTCTTAGGTTTAAGCTTTAGCCGATATAACTGAAACCGCTCCAGGACCTGCTGGAGATTACCAAGGTGATCCTGGAAGGATTTCCCTAACACCAAAACATCATCGAGAAATGCAAGGGCGGTATCCCAGTTAAGCCCATGTAAAATTAAATTCATTGCCCTAGCAAATGTCGCTGGGGCATTGCATAAACCAAAAGGCATTCTCAGAAACTCAAATAAACCATGTTTTGTAATAAAAGCCGTTTTATCTATGTCTGATTCCTCCACTTTAATTTGCCAATAGGCAGAGTTAGCATCCAATTTGGAAAACCAAACATTTCCGGCTAAAGTATCCAAACATTCCTCGATGTTTGGCAAGGGGAACACATCCTTCTTAGTTATAACATTAAGTTTACGAAAATCTAAACACCATCTGACCGAACCATCCCTTTTCCGAATTAAAACAGGAGGGGATGCCCATTCTGAGATAGAAGGCCGTATCACTCCGGCTTTTAACATCTTCTCCAAATGGGCTTGTTCCTCAGCTGCGAAATTGATAGGAGTTCTTCGCATTTTTTGTTTAATCGGACGGGCATCTCCAGTGTCTATTTTATGTGTGATGGTCGTAAACTTACCCAGGTCAAATTCATCCTTGGCAAAAACATCTTGGTATCGACTCAGTAGAGCCTCCAACTCTATCTTTTCCTCCGGCTCTAATAAAGTCTCTGACCTATCCCGCAGATTTTGAAGATGGGCAGGGCAGATATCTTCGGAAGCCGTGACTTGTGCTATGGCTGGCTCATCTGAATCCATCGGCTGTATTTCATCCACTGGCTCAGCAAATCCGAGCAAAGTTCCTTTGGGTAGCCGGTAATAGGAATCATTTATGTTCACTACATATAAATCGAGGTTCTTACCCCGATCAAACACGATCCGGGGAGTCCACACTGGGAGCCCTTGAGTAGGCTCAAAGAGAGAGAGTTCTCTGCTCCCTTCTGTGGAGAGTCCTCGACACATCACCCGCTTACCACTAGACGGGGGAACCACAACCGATTCAGCCACGTAGACTCTCTGTATACGGGCAGCCTGCGAGCCAGGTCCTTGGAACATATGCACTTCTTCTCCACCCACTACCAGTTTGGATTGGGTGATTGAGATATCAATGCCAAACTTCTGTAAGAAATCTAGCCCAAGTAACATATCATCGGCTAAAGGGGCACAAAACACAATAGTATTAACACAAATAGTACCTAATTTGATAGAAACCGGGCCAATTTTCACTGCGGCCATCTCCTGATCTCGACCAGCTGTTCTTAAAATAATACTCTTAATAATAGGCGGTGCTGATTCTAAGAGATGCAGAAATTTATCTGAAATAATAGTAACTTGTGCAGCACTGTCCACAACTGCACTTAACTTAATATTGCCAACTAAAATCGGCACATAAAACATAGAATTACTACTCACCTTATTGACAATAACCACCTCCGCAGGGTCTAGATTATCCGTATGTTTCTTAAAAAGGTCCGCTATACATAAATACTCATCTTTTGGAAGATTCAAATTATCCGAGATACTTACGTTTTGACTATCCGGAGTTGGCAAGCCGACTGTAGAATTCGGCTGGTCTTTAACTCCCAAGATACTTACCTGTTCGGAGATCGGCCCCCTCCTCCGATCCTTCGGAGTTTTCCAGGTCATCGTCAACAACAAACGAGACTGACGGACTCTTACCTTTACACTCCGGTGCATAATGGCCCTTCTCTCCACATTTAAAGCAAACCCTTGGAGAAGGAGAGCGAGCCCGGGATTCTGGTTAACCGAAAAAGTCTTAAGAGTTTTTAGTATTTCAGCCAGAGTCGTTTCAATTCTATCCACTCGTTTGTTCAACTCGGACACCTCACCTTTCAAGCCTCCCATATCTTTTTTAAGGCTCTTAATATCGCTTTCTGTTTGGAGTTCGAAAGAGCTACTCCTACGCTCCTCAGCAGGAGTTGAACGGGGAGTTGAACGAGGAGTATTACGTTGCCTGTTAAATGCCGAAGGCCGAACTTGGAAGACTTCAGGCTCTTCTTCTTCCTCATAGCCTGCATGACCTCCCTCATAGTGATAGGTCTGCTGTACCTGTCTGCGTGAAACGGGCATTGATGGGCGACGTGGCTGGTTCCCATACATGAGGCGCTGAGTTTGTTGTGGGAGGAATTTATCCCAATTATTTTGGGTCTTGTCTATAAAACATCTAACTGCATCCATAAGGGTCCTATTAAAACGTTCCACTTGCCCATTGGCAGAAGGCCTATAGGCCGTGGTACGTGTCTTATGAACTGCAGTCATCTGGCACATCATCTACCTTCTCAGCAAACTGAGACCAATTCTGATGTGCACGGGTACAATAATGGCAACCCCCACAGGGTAGATCTTCAAGATTGAAACCGAGCTGATACATGTCACAACTTAAGCCGCGCCTAGGAATTCTAGATAGGGAGTCAGCATTACCATGCTTATTACCTTTTCGGTGTTGAATTTGCATGTCAAACTGGCTAAGTTCTTCAAGCCAGCGTGCTAACTGACCTTGTGGCCTCTTAAAATTAATAAGCCAACGCAGGCTACTGTGATCCGTTCGGACAAGGAAAGGTTTGCCCAATAAGTAATGGCGATATTGCCTGGTAAACAAGACTACTGCAAGCAGTTCTCTTCTTGTTACGCAATAGCGACGTTGTTCTTTTGTCAACCCAACACTCCCATAGGCAATTACTTTTTCCTCGCCTGATTGAACTTGTAACAGCTCAGCCCCAATAGCATAATCTGAAGCATCCGTGTCCAAAATAAAAGTATCTTCAGAATTGGGTAAAACAAGCACAGGTGCAGATGTTAATAGCCGTTTAATGGCCTCAAAAGCATGCTGATGCTCCCTTTCCCAAAGGAAAGGTCGTTTTCCAGTAAGTCTATAAAGCGGAGCAGCTACCTCGGCATAATTTTTCAGGAATAGACGATGATAATTAACTAATCCTAAAAAACGCTCAACCTCTTTAGTGTTCTGAGGAACTGGCCAAGTTTGTACAGCCTGAATGTGGTCCATTTTCAAGTGTAAGCCAGAACTATCTACGTCCCGACCCAGAAACTCTACTCTTACTCTTTTTTGAAACAAAGAACATTTCTTAGGTTTAAGCTTTAGCCGATATAACTGAAACCGCTCCAGGACCTGCTGGAGATTACCAAGGTGATCCTGGAAGGATTTCCCTAACACCAAAACATCATCGAGAAATGCAAGGGCGGTATCCCAGTTAAGCCCATGTAAAATTAAATTCATTGCCCTAGCAAATGTCGCTGGGGCATTGCATAAACCAAAAGGCATTCTCAGAAACTCAAATAAACCATGTTTTGTAATAAAAGCCGTTTTATCTATGTCTGATTCCTCCACTTTAATTTGCCAATAGGCAGAGTTAGCATCCAATTTGGAAAACCAAACATTTCCGGCTAAAGTATCCAAACATTCCTCGATGTTTGGCAAGGGGAACACATCCTTCTTAGTTATAACATTAAGTTTACGAAAATCTAAACACCATCTGACCGAACCATCCCTTTTCCGAATTAAAACAGGAGGGGATGCCCATTCTGAGATAGAAGGCCGTATCACTCCGGCTTTTAACATCTTCTCCAAATGGGCTTGTTCCTCAGCTGCGAAATTGATAGGAGTTCTTCGCATTTTTTGTTTAATCGGACGGGCATCTCCAGTGTCTATTTTATGTGTGATGGTCGTAAACTTACCCAGGTCAAATTCATCCTTGGCAAAAACATCTTGGTATCGACTCAGTAGAGCCTCCAACTCTATCTTTTCCTCCGGCTCTAATAAAGTCTCTGACCTATCCCGCAGATTTTGAAGATGGGCAGGGCAGATATCTTCGGAAGCCGTGACTTGTGCTATGGCTGGCTCATCTGAATCCATCGGCTGTATTTCATCCACTGGCTCAGCAAATCCGAGCAAAGTTCCTTTGGGTAGCCGGTAATAGGAATCATTTATGTTCACTACATATAAATCGAGGTTCTTACCCCGATCAAACACGATCCGGGGAGTCCACACTGGGAGCCCTTGAGTAGGCTCAAAGAGAGAGAGTTCTCTGCTCCCTTCTGTGGAGAGTCCTCGACACATCACCCGCTTACCACTAGACGGGGGAACCACAACCGATTCAGCCACGTAGACTCTCTGTATACGGGCAGCCTGCGAGCCAGGTCCTTGGAACATATGCACTTCTTCTCCACCCACTACCAGTTTGGATTGGGTGATTGAGATATCAATGCCAAACTTCTGTAAGAAATCTAGCCCAAGTAACATATCATCGGCTAAAGGGGCACAAAACACAATAGTATTAACACAAATAGTACCTAATTTGATAGAAACCGGGCCAATTTTCACTGCGGCCATCTCCTGATCTCGACCAGCTGTTCTTAAAATAATAATACTCTTAATAATAGGCGGTGCTGATTCTAAGAGATGCAGAAATTTATCTGAAATAATAGTAACTTGTGCAGCACTGTCCACAACTGCACTTAACTTAATATTGCCAACTAAAATCGGCACATAAAACATAGAATTACTACTCACCTTATTGACAATAACCACCTCCGCAGGGTCTAGATTATCCGTATGTTTCTTAAAAAGGTCCGCTATACATAAATACTCATCTTTTGGAAGATTCAAATTATCCGAGATACTTACGTTTTGACTATCCGGAGTTGGCAAGCCGACTGTAGAATTCGGCTGGTCTTCAACTCCCAAGATACTTACCTGTTCATGGCCTCGTCTCCCTCGGATCGGAGATCGGCCCCCTCCTCCGATCCTTCGGAGTTTTCCAGGTCATCGTCAACAACAAACGAGACTGACGGACTCTTACCTTTACACTCCGGTGCATAATGGCCCTTCTCTCCACATTTAAAGCAAACCCTTGGAGAAGGAGAGCGAGCCCGGGGATTCTGGTTAACCGAAAAAGTCTTAAGAGTTTTTAGTATTTCAGTCAGAGTCGTTTCAATTCTATCCACTCGTTTGTTCAACTCGGACACCTCACCTTTCAAGCCTCCCATATCCTTTTTTAAGGCTCTTAATATCGCTTTCTGTTTGGAGTTCGAAAGAGCTACTCCTACGCTCCTCAGCAGGAGTTGAACGGGGAGTTGAACGAGGAGTATTACGTTGCCTGTTAAATGCCGAAGGCCGAACTTGGAAGACTTCAGGCTCTTCTTCTTCCTCATAGCCTGCATGACCTCCCTCATAGTGATAGGTCTGCTGTACCTGTCTGCGTGAAACGGGCATTGATGGGCGACGTGGCTAGTTCCCATACATGAGGCGCTGAGTTTGTTGAGCCCATTTAATGGCTTCCAGAGCCTCATCAACCGTTTTCGGTCGGGAATTAAGAGCCGTAAGCCCAGCTGCCTTGTCAGTGCATCCCTGACACAATTGCAAAACTAATTGGGTGTAATTATGTCCATAATTACTCCCAAAAGCCTGTATAGAAAGGCTCTGGAGTCGATCAGCCCATTCCATGAGGGATTCATCAGAATGCTGACGAGCCGTTTGAAATTCGGCTAATGCCTCCTCGGGGAATCTGGCCTGATCAAAACGGCGTTCCATCGCCGACATAATAAGGCCATAATCAAAAATACCTTGCTCCAAAAGATTAGAATAATACTCTGAAGCAATGCCCTCCAAACACCAACATAAGGCATCACTACGTGCCTGACTACTCCAATTACAAGATGTGGCATAAGTGGTAAACTTATGCCGGAAAGCCCTCCAACTCGTTTTTCCATCATAGGAGATAGATTTTGGAAGAGTAGGGGGACAGTCCGGTCGTTCTTCAGGCCGCTGACCACCTTGAGGACGAGGTGGGTAGCGCATGGATTGAGGAGCACGACGTGCAGACCTCTGCGGGGAAGACGCCCTTTGTGGTCGAACAGGCTTACGCGATGACCTTCTTTGTAGATGTTGTGGGCGCTGTGAATAATGTGAAGCCTGCCGTTCCAGTGGCCTAAGAGGTGATGTCGGTAACAGTAGATGAAGAGAATTCGACGGAAGCTCAGGGGGAACCTCCGTTTTTCCCCCGCCGAGCCGTGGAGAACCAACCGGCTGTGGTACAATCGTTTTATCGGCTGCAAGGGGTGGTGTGCTATTTCTCTCCTCCGTTGAGGATTTGGAGCTCACTCGGGATGCTGCACCATCCTCAGGAGGAGGATAAACCGAATATTCATAGGGAAGTGGATGCCCAAGTGGAGCAGGCAAAAGTTCCCCGGCCACTTTAGAAACTATCCCTGGATTGGGGGTAAAATCAAAGTGGTCCAGGAGCCCTTCAGCTCCATGAAGACGAGGACATTTTAAAAACAACTCTGTGTCCAAATTACCCCATTGCTCCCTCCAATCCAAGATCTTATTGACCGTAGTGCGTTCGCAAACTGTCAAAACATCCTCTTCATTACAAAAGTTTATCTTAATTTTCGGGGAAGCATCCATATTTCAATATTCAAAAAGATTGATCTTAGTTAAAGGAAAATAAAGGAAAATAAATCCTATTTATGAACACAGATGATCGATGTGGATGAATGGACAAATAGACATTACCATGAAGCATGCAACAACTTTTAATCACAAATGAAATAATTCAAACTTTAATCACATCAAGTATGCAAACTCATGGGAAAATATGAGAATATCATCTAACCTTGGCTTTATTCAGTCTCAAAAACTATAGCTATAGGCCCTAAGGAAAATCTAATCTGTATAGAGAAAAAGGAGAAAAATTAAGTACATGTACATGCACACAACTTTTTCACAAACTACCAAATTTCTGAAATATTTTTAAGGCAATGCCATCACTATTCAATACCCCTTACAAAAAAAACTGTATGGTAGATGTATGGTATGGTTCTATGGTATATGGTATTTCTATGGTAGAGCTATATGGTAGAAGCATTTTCTATGGTATACCATACGGTGTAGATATGTGGCAAGTGGTATGTATATGGTAGATCTCTATGGTAAATGCTTGTTCTATGGTATACCATATGATTAGATATATGGCGTGTGGTATTTATATGGTACATCTATATGGTAGATGCCTGTTCTATGGTATACCATACGGTGTAGATATGTGGCAAGTGGTATGTATATGGTAGATCTCTATGGTAAATGCTTGTTCTATGGTATACCATATCATTAGATATATGGTGTGTGGTATTTATATGGTACATCTATATGGTAGATGCCTGTTCTATGGTAAATTATATGACGTAGATATATGGTGAATGGTATGTATATGGTATATGTATATCTGTATATCTCTATTTATTTGTAAAATCTTGCATGTGTGGTATGAAAGGTGGTTATATGGTAAATACCATATATGGTATATGTATGGTAGTTATGTGGTGTGATTATGGTAGATGGGTGGTAATTGTATGGTATTATCTATGGTAGATGTATGGTAGTGATATTGTTTGATTATGGTAAATGAGTGGTAATTGTATGGTATTACCTATGGTAGATTATGTATATGGTACATCACTATGGTAAATGCTTGTTCTATGGTATACCATATCATTAGATATATCGCGTATGGTATTAATATGGTACATCTATATGGTAGATGCCTGTTCTATGGTAAATTATATGATGTAGATATATGTATATGGTACATCTCTATGGTAAATGCTTGTTCTATGGTATACCATATCATTAGATATATGGCGTATGGTATTTGTATGGTACATCTATATGGTAGATGCCTGTTCTATGGTAAATTATATGATGTAGATATATGGTGAATGGTTTGTATATATGGTATATCTCTATGGTAAATGATTGTTCTATGGTATGCCATATAATTAGATATATTGTATGGGGGGGGGGGGGGGGCTGGGGCCCGCACCCCCAATATTTTTGCCTCGTACATGTGTGCAGATTCGGCGGAAGTTTTGCTAACTGAATTTCCCAAAAGGGGTTTCTATGGTGGTTTGCCATGGTTAGGTTTTTTTTTTCCTAGTTATTTTTTTTTTCACCGGGAATAAAGAAAATGTCAATGCCGACGACAATGGTCTTTTGGGGTGGGGGGATGTTGCCAACAATATTTTCGCCAAATATGTTCCCTTCTTTGGGCCCCACCAATCTGCAAAACGTTCCGCCGGCTATTTATAAAAAAGAGAGTTTAGGAGAAAAGACAAAGAGAATGAGAAATGAGTGCGAGGGGCACACACAGAGATGGAGAGAGAGAGAAAGAGAGAGGGGGTGCTAGAATTGTGACTGTAAACTTAACGCAGCATGAATGCAGACCTGATTCAGTTTATGAGTGTTGAATTACAAATTTATGATGCAAATTAACTTATTGAGATAGCTATATTGATTTTTTTAAATACTGCTTTATAATATTTGCATTGTGTAGCTCAAAATTAATATGATGTAAGAAAAATAAATACCGCTGCTGAGTATGTTACTGACCATTACAATGAACAGGGTCTGAAAATAGAGACTACTAGTACTGACCACTCACAGCAGCGGAGCGTGAGTGTAGTACCAAGCACGCTTTCAAATTTGGTGGTTAAGGAATTGAGATGAGCTTCGCAATATAGGCCTAGGAATCTTGGATAATTCCAGATGAATTTGAAACAGAGGTAAGAAATTATATTTATATTAACTTAATATATATATTACTTTAACAAAATCAATCTCACTAATCCGCTCAGTGCAACTATGAGGTGTGAAACATGGATCATGTCTGTCGAAGAGCTGAAGAGAGGCAGAATTGGTTGTCTGAAGCAGCTTAGTCCCACCTGCTCATCTCGCTGTGTTTGATATACATGAACATGTAGGCCTATACATGTAATTTCCAAATTAATACTATTTTCTGCTGTAGATTCCTCTGCACTTTGTTGTTTTAAGAAACTTGATATTTTTAACAGAAGTTCTAACTTACGATTGCAAGATTTAAAGTATAGTCAACATTTACAATGTCAGTGTTATGAGTGTAACTGTAAGCACTCGTGCTACCAGTGCCACCCTGTCTCACTCCCCATGCACAGACAAGGGCAGTATAGAGTGTAGGCTTGTTTACTTTGGGCACAGCTTTATGAGCTGTGTGAGAAAGAAGTGCAAACAATCACATGTACCAGCATGAATTGGTCTTTGACAAAAAGGTACATTCCAGTCGTTATCGAGCGATCTTTTTTGTGTAAAACTGTGTATGCTTTTGAGCAGTGTGTTTAGATCTAATTTGATCTAATTTAAGTAATTAGGCCTTATGAATGTGGGAGTGATTCTGATCTATATTATAAGCAAAGGTAGTGCAACATGGGTGGATTTGAAATAAGCGCATCGTGACATTATAATGGAATATGTGGTATACATGTACAAGAACTTTGTATGTATTACATGTATTATTATTTGTTGATTTGATCTACCGTATTTCCTTGCCACTATATACCTAATAAGAGCTCCGGGCCGAGAGGGTGTGAGATATCATTTGCGGAGCTATAACTGGATGCTATATTCGTGTACCGGGTTTCAGAAACAACAACCCAAATCCTTAAATGGCAAGAATTCCTTATGTCCCAGCCACCTTATTTTTTCCTTTTTTATTTTTTATTTTTTGCTACCGTATACGTAGTACGTTAGCAAAGTAGGCCTACGATTTTTTTTTTTCACTGTTAAAAGAGGGTGAAATTTTGGTGGCTTGGACATATCATTCCCAGACCCTCATTTAAATTTTAAATTAGTAAATAATAGCTTACCTTTAAGGTATAGAGCTCAGCGATATCTATCAAATAAGTCCTCCTGCCTGTGTGACTGTGAGCATGTTGTTATTTGAAGGCTCCACTTGTCCTGTGTGTGTGTGTTTGGCTTAACCGACACTTTACTTGCCACCACAAATTCTTAGTTGAATTAGTATTTGCACCAGTTGTGGGATCCACAAAATTATATGAGTGATTAACTGTCAGATGTTGGAAACCAGCTGCAGAATTAAGATAGTCTAACTCGTATGCCTTCCAAGTCAATAGCTAGATCGCGGACTAGTAGTAGTACAAAGTACACAGCTGATGCGTAAGCGCATGCACACCATATGCACAATACACATATCGCGCGCACGTACGTATACAGAACATGTTTTCACCGCGGGTGCACTGGGTGTGTGTGTGTGTGTAGGTACAGACGTGTATCAATCAATCAGGGGGGGGGGGGGTCAGATAATGTTCTTTAATAGTCTTGCCTAACGGAACTTTATTTTTTTTCAAGTGCAATGCTAATATTGAGAATCCTCAGTTTCGGAAATGGGAGTCCTAGGTTAAGGTCTACATAATCCAGAGTCTGTATAATTCTCAGTCCTAGCTAAGGGTTAGGGTTTAGGGTTAGGGTTTAGGGTTTAGGGTTTAGGGTTTAGGGTTAGGGTTAGGGTTAGGGTTAGGGGTTTAGGGTTTAGGGTTAGGGTTTAGGGTTAGGGTTTAGGGTTAGGGTTTAGGGTTAGGGTTTAGGTTTAGGGTTAGGTTTAGGGTTAGGTTTAGGGTTAGGTTTAGGGTTTAGGGTTTAGGGTTTAGGGTTTAGGGTTTAGGGTTAGGGTTTAGGGTTTAGGGTTTAGGGTTTAGGGTTAGGGTTTAGGGTTAAGGGTAGTCCTAGGGTCTAGAAAATTCTCAGTCCTAGGGTCTACATAATCCAGAGCCTTCGGGTCAAGATAATTAATCTAGAGTCCTTGGGTCAAGATAGGCATAGGGTTAGGGTTAGGCTAGGGTTTAGGGTTAGGGTTTAGGGTTAGGGTTTATGGTTAGGGTTTAGGGTAGTCCTAGGGTCTAGAAAATTCTCAGTCCTAGGGTCTACATAATCCAGAGCCTTCGGGTCAAGATAATTAATCTAGAGTCCTTGGGTCAAGATAATCTAGAGTCGTAGGGTCTAATTTTAATAGAATTATGAGTCATTAGTAGTAAGTACAGAAAACAATAATCCATAAATAAATAAAGCACTTTATAACTTTTAATCATCCAATGAAATATGTTTCGTAATACTTTCATTTAAGTGTCATGACAACAAGACTACATACAGCATCGATTTCATGTTGCATTTACACCATGTAGCGTTACATACTCATGTAAATCCATGTACTAGTTCACTCTCAACCACTGACCTCTACTCACGGAAATCGGAAGAGCGCCATCTGCTGTTATAAATAAACAACTCTTCACTTCTTATAAGTATGTTATGAGAACCCAAACTGTCAACACGCCTTTGCAGGTACATCGTGAGAGCGCCGGACTGTAAATCAAGAGATCGGCGGTTCGAGTCCACCCAAGGTAAGAACAAAAATATGTAAATTATTGTATGTAAATTATTGTATGTGTATGTATATGTAAATGAAACATGTAAATATATGTAAATATGATGATGATAAATATGATGATGACATAGAGAGCGACACAGAGGGAAAAGAGAGACGAAGATGGAAAAGAGAGAGAGAGATCGCCGATGTTACCAAAAAAAGTTTCAATAACTCTTTTAGTATACCCCAAAAAATACTATACCCCATTTTTACTCAACCCCCATCAAAAATGTCGCCCTCTTTTAGACAGTTGGAATAGTTAAAAAAAAAAAAATAGTATGGTAGCAAAAAAAACCCAAAAAAAAATGAAAAAAAAAGTGGCTGGGACATAAGGAATTCTTTCCCCTTAAATTTCTCCCATTAGAGAAATATTCTAGCAAATATAAATGGTTCGAGTGTGTTTTAAACATTTACCAACTTAATTTTCCCTGCTGTTTGAAAGATACAATTAGATCTAATGTTGAACAAAATTGAGTGTTCAGTGTAGCTTAACCAATCAGAGCTCAATGAGAATAGCATGTGGAAACTGAATGGTCGGAAATCGGCGTTCTGGTCAAGAAAACCTCAATTTTTTAAACATCTTTATAAACCATGGGGAAATTATGTTTTATAAATGTCTAAAACACACTCAAACCCCTTATTTTTTCTCGAATTTTCGCTGATGGGAGAAAATTTTTGTTTTGTTTATCTAATCAGGTATACTGGGCTATAGCTTCACATTCCATCATATGGTATATAGGCCTATATTCAAATCAAGTGCTAACCAATACATCATCCCGTCATTCTGGTAATTATTCATAATCTAAGCATTTTTTTTTTCAGACTGCATTGTACTTGTTAAAGATCAAGTCCACCCTAGCAGAATGTTGATATGTATAAATATTAAAAGTCCAACTAGCATAATAATAATTATGTTCATCTAAATCAGACAGAATATAACAAAGTTATAACATCCCCCCCCCCCCTAATTTTCCAAAACGGTTATTTACACATCGCAGGTGGTACACTATGTAAATGAGCGAGTTAAGATGTCACACACTCGCATATATGTGACCCGACGCCTCAAAACCTACAATAAGTCGCCAAAATTATTTGTTTTCTTTTATACATTTTCTGGAAGTAGAGATTCTCAGCTTTCCAATGGTATATCACTTGCCTAGTGTATTCAATGACAACACCTTTAAATATCACATTTAGGATCAGTATGTAACCAGCAATCTATAACTCCTATTCAGAGAAAATGGCCATTTAAGTTCGGAACAAAGGAGTGCTAAACCTTCGCTCTCTGTGTGCGCCCAAGTAAAACTGGGTATTCAAATGGCCATAGCAACCGGTATGAAGGGATTATCAGATTAGGCTGAATTTTGGCACACTGCTCCAAGAGGACCTATTCATTACTCACTCCAAAAATCAATTTAATACCTTTAGAGGTAAAGTAGTAATTTGGCATTGAATGAAAGTATTACAAATTTCGGCGATTTCGATTTTTTAGCTGGACAGGTGAAATAAGGAGTCATTTTAAAATGCCCCCAAAACATATTTCTAAGTCGAATTAGGACTCACAAACTTGAGACATGACAGAATGATAATGAAACTACCCATTTCTATCAAAAACAGAAAATCGACTGATCCAAGCAAATTTACTATTTTGGGCTGTTTGCTACGTTGTGGTCCGTGCGACTTATTGTAGGTTTTGAGGCGGCGGGTCACATATACAGGTAGTGTTTTATGTGAAATAATTTATTTTTTGTAGATTTGAATTTGATGATAAATGACGATTCCATTCATTCATGGAGCAATCAAATAATTTTTACATAATGGGAGAAAAAACTGGAATATCTCAAAATTCATATAAAAAATGCATGTAGTGAGTGTGTGCCTTTGTGATGTCATTTACTCGCTTATTTGCATATCAGCTTTGAGGTGCAAAAAGTTGTTAACGAAATTAAGGTAAACTTCTAAATGTCTTAACTTTTTAATTCCACATCCAATTGTGATGAAATTATCAATGTTATGCTTGTTTGATTTCTTTCCGTTTAGTCAAATCAACTGATTGTTGGGGTTTACTTGATGTTCCAGTGTTATGAAATGGCTTATTTGTTGATCACATATAAAGTATTCTCTTGATATATTGCTTGGTTATTACACTGTTAATCTTCAATTTAGTTTAGAAATTAAATATGTAAAACGTCTTCCATTATGAAAACCAAAAATACAGAGATCTATATCTACAGATCTATTTAGACTGTGTGCTCCATTTGACTGAACAGGAGATTTGACTTGGGGAAAAGTCTATACTTCTGTTTTAATGCCTCTGTACATTTGATCCCATATTGCATGCCATTCCATCCAATTCTTTTTCTCTAAAATTGGACTAAATTGACTCATGTATAAATATTGTAAGGATTTGAAGTGATGGCAAACTTCTTTTAGCTCATCATATGCCAAAGTTTTGTGTTTGCTAAAAATGTTATTGTTGGACTATATATTTGTATGTATATTCACTATGCCAACAAGCTCATTTATTACATACTTCAAAAGATCTTTTTTTGTGTGTAGATAAATGTATAGGCCTATGTAACTAAAGTTATTTGTGTGCTGAAAAAGTAAATTATATTATTATTGCATATATAGAGAGAGATTTAAATGGGAGAACGTATAGATGAAATAGAATTAAAAGTACATGTAAGTTCAGCAGATATCCACAGGTTGATTTCCACTGTGAAATCAACCTGTGGATATCTGCTGTGTCATTATTCTCTGAGTGAACTTACTTTTAATTTTACACACACGCACACACACACAGTGGATGCTCTGGAGTTAAATATACTTTAGAATAACTCAAGTGCATGAGATGTCACCAAGGCCAGAGACCAAGGTGTGATATAGTGCGCAAGAGAATCTACATTTATTGATGCAAATATTATGGTATATTTGTTGACAATGATCATGCCTATGCATTTAACATATAAGATAGTAACTTCACTTGGGATCAGAGCTCACCAAATTATGTATCTCAAAATTGATGAATTGCAACAATATCTGTATTATCAATAATATTTAAGTCATCGATAAATTTGCTTATTGGATTTTGTAAACAAATAAGTGTGCAATGTTACATACCATGGTCATGGTCATATAACGAATTACAAATGGCGAGAAGAGCAAATCTGACCAATCAGAAACCTTGTTTTATGTAACCTATCTTTTGTAAATGAATATATCATACACACAAACTATGCCAAAGAGTCTTAATGTATAGTAGGGGAAGGAATAGCCTGTTTTTGCTTAATGCTGAAAAGACTGGAGTAATTTGGAGGCTGGGCTCTCAGAGTTTTACAGGAACAATTTAATGATGTTCTTATTGAAGAAAATGTGAGCCGGTGATATATCATTCATGTCATCTTGTGTAGTAGGGCGTAAATCCGTGTGAAACAACTGTGTTGGTGTAATATAGTGATTAATTGCCTCCAGCAAGGTCTGTTGCTTACTGTGCTAACTAAAAGTGTGTCCCACATGCTTTATTTCACATGTTTCGAAGCTACATATAAAACTTTTTTCCTTTTGTAATGTACATATTAAATAATTTTTGGTAACTTTGTCATTGACAAGACATGAATGTATATGTCATGTAATAATTACAAATGACTTTCCTAAATGTCTAGGAATCTTGAAGTAGGATGTTAAAGGGGAATGAAAGGTAACAAACATTAACCTACAATCATGTAGATAATTGTCAGCCTTTTACAAATATCTTGAAATTACTCATGTTTGATTATTGAAGAAAGATAACAGTGTCTCAAAAAGTTGCAGTTTCCTTGTTAGACATTATCCCATGGGGGCTGCCATTTTCTTTACAAAGTAATGTCAGAGCAGTTATATTTATGAGATACCCACTGACCTATACACTAGCTATAATAACACTCATGATCACCTGTGGAATGCATGACACTGGATTTTCCCATAATACATGTAAAGCATTTTTGTAGTCATGTACATTCAAATGAAGATACTATTTGTATCAAGATATTTGGTTCAGCTGTTTCTTTTGTTAAGCAGGATTTAACATGCACAAGTTGTTTGGTCAGACAAAGGTTTGTCAATTCTACAAAAAAGTGACAAAGACCTACAACTGCTCTTAGATATCACCTGTGCGAGACAATGGGGGTACCAAGATGGCTGCCATTTTGCATTGTGGCTTTAGTTGTACAATAGCTATTCAATATGCAACATCATATCCATTATATACAGGTAAATGGACATGTACTCATATGACATCACAGTTTTTCAAAATGGCAGCCCCCATGGGATAATATCTGGCAAGGAATCTGCAAAATTTAGAGAGATTGTTCTCCTTATTAAGTAATCAAATAGGAGTATTTTCAAGATATTTCGAATAGGCTACCAATTTTCCACTTGATTATCAGCTAATGTTCGTTGAGTTTCATTCTCCTTTAACATCTTTAAAATGGACCCCATAACCCAGTTACCAACTGGTACTTAACTACCGCGGTACATGTTTGACAATATGCATGTACATTTATTTTTGTAATGTACTCTTCTGTAGCAATTAGTCGATCTGAAAGCTCAAGATAACTCTTTGTGTGTGATACATTTTATATACATGTAAATGTATTTCTAATCCATGCAGCTTACATTAAAACATTGTTTATACTTGTACATGTATCATGAAATACGTTGGTTGAAATTATTACAGGAGATTCCCTATCTGCCACTTTTCACTGGTTATACATGTAGACTCTATGATATATGAATGGACCATTGTGGTAGATGTATGATGGATATATGGTATGTACATGTATATGGTGCGTCTGTGGTAGATGTATGGTACACCTATGGTAGTGATGTGGTACTTATTTGATGCTTCTGTGGTAGATGTATGGTGGTTTTTATGGTAGGTGTATGGTACATGTATGATGCTTGTGGCTATCTGGTAGCTGAATGGTAGATGTATGGTAGGTGTGTGGTAGATGTATGGTGCATATATGGTAGGTATATGGTAGGTGTATGGTAGCTGTATGATGGTGGTATGGTAGCTTTATGGTAGATGTATGGTAGCTTTATGGTAGGTGTATGGTGGTTTGTATGGTAGATGTATGGTGGTGGTATGGTGGTTTATGGTAGGTGTATGGTGGTTGGTATGGTAGGTGTATGGTGGTTGGTATGGTAGATGTATGGTAGCTTTATGGTAGATGTATGGTAGATGTATGGTGGTGGTATGGTAGCTTTATGGTGGCTATATGGTAGGTGTATGGTGGTTGGTATGGTAGATGTATGGTGGCTATATGGTAGATGTATGGTAGCTGTATGGTGGTGGTATGGTAGCTTTATGGTAGATGTATGGTAGCTTTATGGTAGATGTATGGTGGCTATATGGTGGTGGTATGGTAGCTTTATGGTAGATGTATGGTAGCTTTATGGTAGATGTATGGTGGCTATATGGTAGGTGTATGGTGGTTGGTATGGTGGCTATATGGTAGATGTATGGTGGCTGTATGGTAGATGTATGGTAGCTGTATGGTGGTGGTATGGTAGCTTTATGGTAGATGTATGGTAGGTGTATGGTAGGTGTATGGTGGTTGGTATGGTAGCTTTATGGTAGATGTATGGTGGCTATATGGTAGATGTATGGTGGTGGTATGGTAGATGTATGGTAGCTGTATGGTGGTGGTATGGTAGCTTTATGGTAGATGTATGGTAGCTTTATGGTAGATGTATGGTGGCTATATGGTAGGTGTATGGTGGTTGGTATGGTAGATGTATGGTAGCTTTATGGTAGATGTATGGTGGCTATGTGGTGTGATTATGGTAGATGGGTGGTAATTGTATGGTATTATCTATGGTAGATGTATGGTATTTTCTATGGTAGATATATGGTACCTAATTAGCATAAATTTGTCCCAAATATGCTAATTAGCCCTATGGTATTTCTATGGTATTTTTTCCTATGGTATTTGTATGGTATGATTCTATGGTACCATAGATATATTCGTGTATGGTATATTTATGGTATACCATAGCATTTTTTTTGTAAGGGACAAATCCCTAATAGTATCACTATAAGCTTAGTATTAATAAACTAAGCTAAGCAATAACATATTCATTCCTTTCCCCCTCAAAAAAGTAAGAATGACAAATATTACTTACGAATGTAAAAAGGAAAAATTTATTTCTTTTAATTTTTTTTTTTTTTAGTCAATTAATGAGCCTGAAGCATGCAGGGAATAAGTCAATTAGAAATATATTAGAATAATGATAGATGTGAACAGCGTTTACAACTGTCAAAGACTATTTAGAATTTTTTTTTTTTTTTAAACGAACCTAAGTATAAAATTATCTACATGTAGGTTTCTCTGAATAAACTTCTGAACAGTCTTTACAACTGTCAAGAAATTTAGATTCAAAATTTTCTGAATATGTTTCTGAACAGTATTCACAACTCTCAAGAAGCCGTTCAGACTTAGAATTTTCTGAATATAAGATTGTCCAGAATCCTGAACAATTACAAAATTAATTTATGAAATCTGTTCAGAATTTCTAAACGAATTAGATATTTCCAATAAATCTTAATGATACCTAATAATTTTTAAATTATTAATAACCTACCCTACTACCATAACTAGGCCTAGGTCCTACCATTAGTTCTTTATTTTATTTTAATTTAATTCCACTGACTAAACAGTAAAACATTGTAATTCAAATTCACACGAAACGCAAATGTATTTCGCATGAAAAAATAACAAACTAACAAAGTCAAGTAGGCCCTAGTTATTTATTATAAATTCGTGGTGATTGTTACTTGTGTTACTGTAAGGTTGTGCCGTACCTCGTAATTAAAAAAAAATGATCGCAATCCGGCATCAAAAAATGAAAATAAATCCCGAAAGTAGATAACGAGTCCCAAAAAACGTGTTTTGTAATAATATATTGGTATAAAATGAAAAAATATAAGCTTAGAAAGCCCTACGAATAAATTTTCGAAAATCCGAAAATTGTTTTAATACATGAGCCTATGTAAACAAAATGGCGGCTCGCACATGTGCCTACAAAAACAAAATGGCGGCTCGCACATGTGCACGAGAAAAAACAAAATTAATATGTCCCTACGCTAAGTACTAGAGCAACTACGCCAATTGTAGTGCGCGGCCGGCACAACAGAGTATTTGAATCTACACTTTATTAAGTGTAATTTATCAGTAATTTAATTATCTATTAAAAATACCTATTATCTACTTGAACTTGTACTAGTGGTACTTGGTTGTCCCGATGCTATAGAGACGCACTCCACATACTCCACTCCAGGCCAGGTAGCATGCAATGCCGTCTTGCCAAGCAATCTCGCAGGCCGGCTAGGGCTGGCTGAGGTCGGCTAACGATGTTCGCAAGATCAGTGTGACAGTTGTCGTCAGGGACAGTCTTCGACGTCGAGTAGCAGATAGCAGATTGCAGATTGCAGATCGCAGTATAGCATGCAGTATAGCAGTGTAGCTTGTTGGTTATTCAGTAGGTAGAGTATGTAATGCTTCGGCCTGGGTGTGTGCGTGCCTTTTATGGCATCACGCAGCACCGACGAGCGGTGCGGGGGGCCTCATCTCAGTGCCGAATATGGCAGAGGCACTACACGTTTGACATTGGAACTTACTTTTATAATCACCCATTACATTATCGGTAGGATTTATACATTATTTTCTGAAAGTGGCCGATCATACCTAGAATAATTATAGACCTAGTGAAAACTGATTTGATCTAATGAGAAGTTATGGTAATCTAAATTTTGACTTTCGGGCATTCTTTTTACAACCCAAACGGAAAAGCATGCATTCAGTGTCAACTAGTATAAAACGTTTATTATTTTAAGTAACTGAGACAATCTAACTATAAGAGGGATTTGGAATGCCCACTGGTAATAATTACATGTATATACATTGCACACATAAAAGCGAGAGAAACGTCAAGATCAAACGCAATTTTTTGATGGCAGAGAGGACATTCTATGAGGATTAAGATAGCGCTAGTCAACTAAGTCAATGTTAAGAATTCGGATCCTTTTAAACTCTTTTCATTACCAGAATGAATAAAATCTGGAACAATTGTCTTGGCTCTGGAAAGCGAACAAAACGAGACACTTCAGCTGGAGGGAGGGGGTGAAAAGACTGCTCCTCCTTGTTCATTTTCAAGTGCGAATCAATATAGCACACACAATAGCGCCGAGACGTTTTACGGGGATGTCTTCGAACCGGGCCAGGCAGGGCAGGTGCTTTTCAACTTCACAATACAATCGCATGATTAGAATGAGGATGGTGTATTGTTAGGCAAGTGAGGGAAACAATGATACCCCCCCCCCCCCCCTCCCAACCGAGAAACAGATGAAGAGAGGGCATATGAACAGATTGCGGAGAGCAATATTTACCTGCTTTCGGAGCATTATTCTGTTTCACCTGTGACTATAAATTCGAAATGATCAAATTTGTATAGGTATTGTAAACATGTTAAAACTAACAATTATGTAGACTTCAATACTCATCCCTTATTTTCTTTAAGCATCCTTCATAATGCACCCTCGTGAGGGGGGGGGGGGGGGGGGGGGGGGGGGGGGGAGAGAAAATGCCCCTTTTCTTATAGCATGCAAGTAAGTCTTTTTTCAGCAGTCGTACAAGTTTTCGTACTATCAAAAATTTAACTGACTTAAGGTGTTTTAGAAAAGAAGAGGAAAGAAAAAAAACATCATTTTAAAAGAAATCTTTGGAGTTGTTGACTGTAAAACCGTCATAAAAAGAAAAGATGGGCATCCATTTAGCGTTTCACTCAAAAAATCTGTGATTCTCTTTCATAGCTTTTTAAAACTAACTGCGAAACTGACCAATAATCTTACTGTATATGAGAATTAATTGAATATTGAGAAGATGATGATGAATATAATCCTACTATACGTAATTATTTTATGAACGATATTAAAAAAAAACCAGATGGGCAGACATTCCGATATTCTTTTTATAACGGGAAATCATTTACACTGAGGCAGAATTTAAAAAAAAACATTGCTATCTTTCGTTAGGCCATGCTGGTTACGATATTGTAATAAAACTGTGTTATGTTCATTATTCTAAATTTTTCAGACTTATATAAATACGTTATACATCATGAACGCAAAAGAAAATTCTAGTGAGCAAATGCAAGTTTTTAGTTGGAAACTATATTGTACGGCATGTAAACGAACAGAAAATATCCTCAAAAATTGTTTCGAAATTTGGTTTGTAAATTTGTATTATTGAAGAATTCAAAAGTCCAATCTATGAACAGTTCGTTGAGCTTTATTTTGTTATACGCTCATATCGTCTCGGGTGCATAAAAGTGAAAACAAGCTTTGTTTGGGAATTTTTAGATTTCCCTAATTCCGTATGAAAGCAAATTGATTTTATAAAAAAGATGATTATCTTCTGTACCTTAAAAAAAACAGAGTTAACTCGAGTAAATAATGGAAGATAAGAAATAAGAGATCGAACTGATTATTGTGTTTGTAGGCGTATTAATTCCTCCTTTCCATGTAACAAAAAGCGTGGAACTTTGGGGAAAAAAAGATCAAAATACAAGAAGGCATGATCAAGAAATCAACATCTTTAGGGCATGTACTAGCGTATACTTTCGTATCACCTTTTAAGAAAGCGGCAGATTGGTAATTTCGAAAAAGCTGAAGTTATATGTAACTAGAGTGTAGATATTGCGTCAGACGAGTTGCATTTGCGGTGTTCCAACTTAATTTTTGTGTTTAACCTTCCCATTATCCTCAAGGAGATTTAATGTGTAGAGATTTTTTAGACTTAAAGATAGACAGAGAAATCCAAATCCGTGCAAATAACCTTGCAACATAACATGCAGGTCCCCCAAATGCATCTGCAACCCAAGTTAACCGCCGTAAATACTTTATTTCGCACTTACGAAAATGTAAGATTTTCTGGCTTTCTAGAATACAAGCCTATACATTTTGTAGGTCGGCCTCGACACCCTCCTCAGTCAGCGATCACTCAAAATTCCTCCAAACTGTATAGTCTTACGTTCAAAGAAGGAAACATTTTCCTGCTCGGTCGCTACACTCCCTCGCTTTCAGAAAGACCGTTTCCACCTTTTTTTTTCTCAGCGGAGACGGAATATGTAGGTTTCTTTTGGCTGGGGGTAGTTGTCACTCATGTATAGGTTCAAATTGCTATAAAATGCTTAGTCTTACCATAACAAGGAACAATTTTCTTGCTCGGTCGCTGCGCTGCCTCGCTTTTAGAAAGACCTTTTCTCCCCCCCCCCCCCCCCCCCCCCCTCATCGGGGCCGTAAGATGCTGGTTTCTTGTGGGGAAGGGCAAATTCCTCTAAAACGCTTGCTCGGTCGCTACGCTCTCTCGCTTTTAGCAAGACAGTTTGCCCCCCCCCCCCCCCCCTTTCTCTGCGGGGACGGAAGATGATTATTTCTTGTGGGGGCGGATGTCACTCATGTGTAGGTTCAAACTGCTCTAAAATACTTAGTCTTACTATAGATGAATCCGACTTCAGAGCACTGTAACTTATGGCGGCCATAACTGGGGGGCTTCCAAAGAAGAACAAAAGCACTTTCAATGGGTTATGCAATGAGCCAGATGGGTTGCTATGCCAGTGCATAAATTATCTTTTGTTAGACATACTTGAAGCCCCCCAGTTTGAAATTACCATAAAAAACAGCACCCAAACCGAATTGGTCTATAAAAAGGAAAAATTGTCTTGCTCGGTCGCTATATACACTCCCTCGCATTTAGAAAGACCGTTTCTACCTTCTCAGCGCGGACGGAAGATGTAGGTTTCTTTTGGGTGGGGGCAGTTGTCACTCATGACATGTATAGGTTCGAATTGTTCTAAAATGCTTATTCTAACTATCAAAAAAACGAAAGACTTTCTTTGGTATATACGATAGGTCGGTTGCTTCGGTCATAAAAAAGGTCCGCTATTTCTAATTTCGAACCTCCGCATAAAAATCCTAGTTACGGGTCTTCAAGATACGTCGATCGGCGCGGCTTGTTACAATTCATGATTTTTATTGAATTTGAATTAAATCGTGCTTTAAACATAAAGGAGAGCAAGTGTGTGAAGATAATGATTTCATCGGCGCTTGCTTTAGCCTGTTCTTATTTATTCATTCATTTAGTCATTTATTTATTTATAATCAAGCATTCTTTTTATCACCATGATATGCTTATGCTGTCTAATTCTTCGTTTATTCATAATCAAACATTTTTTTTATCATTATAATCATTACGTCTATGCTTTCTCATTCTTTATTATTTTGTTTATAATCTAGAATTATTTTGATCTTCATCATTATGCTTTAACAATTTTATTTCTTATTCTTCATTGCTTTATAATCAAGCATTTATTTTTAATCATAATCATTATGATTATGCTTTCCTATATTCTTTATTCATAATTAAGCATTCCTTATATTATAATCATCATTATGCTTTCTAATTATTTATTTATATTCAAGTATTCTTTTTATCATCATCATCATTGCGCTCTAATATGCTTTCTTATTCATTCATTTATGATCATTGTATTCTCTATTATGATCATTCTTTTGCTTTGAAATGCTTTCTTATCTTTCATACATTTATAATCAAGCAGTTAATCATCATCATCATTATGCTTTCCGAGAAAGCCATCTTTCATGAGACTACAATATTTCGTGTTGCTTTGGTGGCTCTGAAAAGGGCCGTTATAAAGTCAAGTATTAAGAGTAAGAGGAAAGGATGTAACTACATGTATACTCCTCGTGTCGTGTGTCTGTAGTTAGGTTTTGAGACGTATATCATTCAGATAATTATGATTATTTACATTCTGTGGACCGACCTTTAACGTGCATGACCAATACTTTATACTCCTCTGCCAAATGTGTCGCCATTAATGTGCTGAGGAGGATCACTTGCACACCTAATCTGCATAAAAGGATATGGAAATCCCCCAATCACCGGTGGGAATATCGATCTACCACTAGTAACAATGATAAGAGTACCCTTTGAGGCACGCGACTGGTGCAATAGCGGTTCACCAATGAATAGAACGAGGGCCGGATTAGGCGAGTCCACGGGCAGTTTAATCCCTATATCAACATCAACAGGGCACCCATGTAAAGTGCCGAATAATCTGTTCATTGAATCTACAATAATCGCTGGTTTTGAGTAATTATACACAAGCAACTTTTTCTGAAATATTAGATTACACTTGTGACATTTTATTTTGTCCAATGCTTTAATTCTTCCGTCTATTCTGAAAAAACACATTTCCCTCGAAATCGTGCGGCTAGTATGAAACATAGGAGAATTGAGTGGTCAAGTGTGTCAAAAGCCTTGCTCAGATCCATGAACACACCAATAACATGCTCACGAGCGGCCAGGGCACTAGACACATGGTCATAAAATTGCAACAATGCAAGGTCAGTTGAGTGAGACCTTCTAAATCCATACTGGTTAGGGTTAAGAAGTTTATGTTTCTCAAGATAGCTAAAAAGTCTATTATACACGATTCTCTCAAGTATTTTTGAGAAACTTGATAATATTGAGATTGGCCTATAGTTAGCGATGTTTGAGGGGCTATCTTTTTTTATGCACAGGAATAACCTTTGCCAGTTTGAATGAAGAAGGAAATACACCACTTGATAAAATAGATTACAGATGTGTACAAGAGGTGTTAAAATCGAACCTATGATCTGCTTCAAGAATGAGGAACTAATTCCATCATGACCAAGGGATTTACTATTTTTTAAAGAACACGCAACATTAAGTACTTCAAGATAATCAGTTGGCTTGAGGAAAATAGAGGATTGAGACTGCCCTGGCAGATATTGCTTAAAATGTGTTCCTGCTGTATTTATTTTCTTTGCTTGATTTGGGCCCAAGTTGGTAAAGTATTCATTGAACACATTAGCAATATCTCCTGCAGAAGTTATCTCACGATTATTATATACAAAATTTTGGGTGTTTTCAGTCTTATTTCTTTTACACAAAATATCTTTAACAACTTTCCATGTAGATGACATATTTCCTCTTGTCTTATCAAATTGCCTAGTGTAAAATGTACTGCGCGATGATCTTATTATCGACGTTAATTTATTTCGGTATTTTTTATATTTCTCGATATTCTCTCGAGTTGGTTTCCTCAAACTTCTTTTGTATAGGGTATTTTCTTCTTTTGATAGACTGTAGTATCCCCCTGGTAATCCAGGGATGTTTACCAAATCTCTTATTATTTGATTGAATGAGAGAGATATTCTTATTAAAATAATCATAGAATTTACTCCAGAACAGTTCAAAAGACTTATCAACATCTTCACATACCAACACGTCGGACCATTCTTCAGCCAGGCAATCGTTGTTTAGATTGGAAATATTATCCTCTGTCAAGATTCGTCTCTCTATATTCCCCTTTTCCTTACGGCCATTAATTAGTAGATCACGAATCATGCAGAACACAGGTAGATGATCAGAAACTTCACAACAGAACAAACCAGATTGTGAATGACTTTTAACAGTTTTTACAAAAATATTATCTAACAGCGTCGAAGTTCCATTACATATTCTCGACGGTTTATCAATCATTACACTGAAGGCATTGGAATCAAGTATATTATGGAGACGGCGAGTACTAGCATTTTTCTTTAGTAAATCTATGTTGAAGTCACCCATTACACATGCAGATATATTTGACGAATTAATGGCTAACATCAACAACTCAAGATCAGTAAAGAAACTGTCAACATCTGAGTTTGGTGGTCTGTATACTACACACACAATGAAATTTTTCTCTAAGTACTAGGAGGTGAACCTCGATACATAAAAGCTCTGCACTTTGACTGGGGAAGGAAAGATCATGCCTGATTTTGAATGATAAATTATCTGAAATATACATGAGAACGCCACCACCACGTCCATTTGGCCTATCCTTGCGGACTAGATTGTATCCTTCTAAGGTAAAAAGCGGTGGAGAAAGAGCATTTAACCATGTTTCAGATAAACCAATTATTGAGCAATTGAAATTCAATGAAGACAATAGAGCATTTATTTTTTCATAATTTTTAGAGAGACTCCTGGCATTGCAGTGCAAAAAACTTAAACATTGCGATTGAGAACGTTGAGCAGAGACAGGATTAAATTCATTTGGTGCATAATACCTACAATCAATGCTTTGCTGTAAACAATATTCTTCCAACATCATTAATTGACAGAGACTGTATGCCTAACAAACCCGACAATTGCCGGAGCAAATCTGGGCATGATAGAGATCAGAGTAGAATTAAAGGCAAAGAAAGTGAGAGAGAGAAAATGAAAAACAACAAGTTGTGGATATATTCTATATACATCACAAATACTAAAACTAAAACTAAAACAAAAACCGAAACTAAAAAAAACTAACAGACATGGCAAAAGGCAATAGCATTGCCATGTTCACAAATATATTTAAGGCAACAGATAACATAGCAAAAGAAAAGAAAGATAGTATAACCTCTCCTGGCATGTATTCTATTCATTTCTCAAAAGTATAGCTAACACAGATTGCATCAGAAGAATCTTAATCTATAGCACAAATGAGGTCTTGGGGAGAATGACTCACTCCACAGCAGGTTCATCCATAAATCAAATAAACAAGGGGCCTTGTCCTACCAACCAGTTTGTGTGGTCTACAAATAGTGGTTAAAGCTGCACTATGTAGTAGAGTATGGGACACCTCCAGTTCCTCTCCAGAGCCCAGCATAGAAGCGAAGTTTGGTTCCCTTTTGATAAAGTTCTTGTACTTTCTTCACATGTCTCTTCTTTTCTGTTAGATCAGCCTTTGTCAAATCATCAGTGAAATAAAAGCTTTCCCCTTTGAGTTGCTCTCTTGCATTTTTCATAAGGTGAATTTTCTCGCGATAGGACAGTGTTTTAACGATAATGTAGCGAGCCTTATCTCCTTTCTTTCCATCACGATGCGCCCGTTCAACTTTCATGTTCTGATTGAACTTAGTACTGATGATACTCTCGACTTTCTTAATACAATCCTCAACTTGATTTTCTTTTGGCTCTTCAATTCCCACAATACGGAAATTATTTTTGCGGGCAGAGCGCTCTGCTTTATTCGCCTCCATGTCATGATTCCCAATCCGCTGTTGTAAATCGCCAAAAGCTTTTTCCATTTTGACCAATCTTTCCTCCAGTTCCTTGTTCTTCTTTTCAAGATCATTTATTCTGACCCCCTCAAACTCTAAAGCCTTTTCAACCTTCTGGATGCTCTCGATCATAGACTTCATAGCCTTCTCCATCATCCTCTCAAAATTGGCTGTTGCAGCTTTAAGGTACTCGGCCAGAGCATCTGTGGAGGGAGGAGAGCTCAAGTCACCACTGGCAGCACCAATGACCGGATCAGAGAGATTAGCTGGGCCAGCGGGGGCGGCGGCATCACAGTTCAGCTCACCGTCCAAGACGGAGAAGTTGTTACCCTCTTTCTTGCTCAATTTCTTCCCACTTTTTCTCGAGTTACGGTCGCCCATGATGAAATTCTAAGGGATCCAGTTGGTTAGTATATAGACAACGAGTACTGAGATCTGCTTCAAACTCGTCGAATTAGGATATCTAGGGTGTACGAAGGTTATCTTCAGGAGAGGCTTACTATCACTTGTTGCTTAGTCAGTTGCCATACGCAGCCCCGTGCTATCGACGAAGTCCTCCGCACAAAAGTGCTCGGAGCACACAACACTGTGCTCACTCGGCCCCTTCCAATGGGCGCGAGTTAATTTTACTTTTGCGGTCCATTTCCTTCTTATATTTGGGTCTTTAGGGAATAAATGTAGACTGACACCCTCCTTTGTGGTGTTACTGCAACCTGCGACAACGCAGCGTTGCGGCATACTTTTTTAGAGGTGGTTTTCGAGGTGGTATACACAACAGCAAGTTAGTTTGCACATGTAATACATAGGCAATATTGTAAACAAGCATCGGCAATGTCGGTTTGTGACGTCACACGTCAATCATGCTCGCGGAACGAGAATTCGGGGTTTAAAAGGGGGCGGAGCTTAAGAGACTGTTTTGGACATGAATACCTGGGGGAAATATTATTTTAAAAATATTTTGATACGTATTTATTGCAAACGGATGTGATTTTTCAATTTAGATGAGATGCATGTACAAAATACCAAGAATTATAATTTCATAAAAGGGGACCTTTAAATTGGAACGTTTGCAAACATTGCAATGAACCAAAAATGATTTATTGAGATGAATAATCACAAGAATCTAATTCCTCTCTCTCCCTTTATAATCATGATGATGATCTACAAATGCTGAAGGGACACGTAGGCTTTATGGATTTAACTCGTGTGGAGGGTGATACGACGGTTGATTGTTATAATGCATGTTTTACATTTAGATTTAATCGTGAAACCAAGTTTTAAAAAATAAAGAAGAGCCAGTTTGTGAAGACAATGGTTTCATGGGCTCTTGACTTTATACAGAATTTAAAAACTTGAAATTTAAATTAAGAAGGACGAGGTAGACTACAATTATTTTGTAAATGGGCTTGTTCTTTTAATATACACTCTAAAAATGTTGGTTAAAATCACTGAGTTGGTTACTATATAAAAAAAATCTCCATTTGTTTTATGTGCAAATTTATTTTAATCAACAGTTGGTAGGTTCATATAATAACCAACTCAGTTATTTTAACCAACCTTTTTTTACAGTGCATGTAGCGCATCATTCAGTCAGCAATAAGTTTACCAGACTGTTGTTTTAAATACAATCTCTCTAATATAGGCTCACACCCTTCTTTCTCGGGATACTCTTATACTTTGTTAGAAGAATTTAAAAATGACCTAAATTCGTGTGGATGCATGGTGATGAAAATGGATAGCGGCTGATTAAAATTGCAATTCATTTTTGTAGTTTTGATTTGGTTTTTAGCCGAGCCGTCAGATGCATGAAGTAAAAGGAGAGAGCGAAAGAGGGGGGGGGGGGGGCGAGCCTATGAGAAAAACAAACGAAAAAAAGCTAGGGCGGGCTGATCTGCATAAATTCAATATAATAAAATTACCGTTTATCTCCGGCCGCTCGGCGGAACACTTTCAGTTGGGGGGGGGGGGGGGGGGGGGGGCAAAATCTAGATGTGGGCACATGTGACATTTTGAGATCCTCACCGAAGTAGCGAAGCGATCACTGGCGTACTGTTGGGGGGTTTGGGGGGGCTACTGCCCCCCCCCCCCAAAAAAAAAAAAAAAAAAAAAAAAAAAGAGGAAGAAAAAGAAAATAAAGCGGGGAAAAGGGTATAAAGTGAAATTATTTCATCGATAAAGTTATAATATAGGAGAAAATTATTTTTTTATTTGAAACGGTCAATTTTTCGTATTCAATAAGTATTGCTGATTCAACAGTTTTACTTCCATTTTTTACTTGGCTGAGAAGAATGCTTAAAAGCCCCTATTTCCATCACCTTTCAAAATGTTGTCAAATTAAGTACGAAGCCAGGCCACTTAATTAGATACCACCATTGGCATAAGTATTTTTCTCATGCTGAATTTTAAGTAAAATACTTAAGTAGGCCTATTGAATTGAATATGGGCCCTGGCTTCTTTAATACTCCAACAATTACAGATATGAAAAGAGTTTCTCCGGGAGTTTCTCATCAAATAAATCTAACCAACAAATGGTTAAACATTTAACCAACAATTTGTTTAAGTTTAATCAACACCAATTTAACCAACGTTGAGCAAAATGCGATTAACCAACAAATGATTAAAACTTTTAATCGACCACAGGTTAAACTTTAATCAACAGGCCGTTGATTAAAGTTTTAACCTACAAATGTGTGGTTCACCTGGTAATCCTCGGTTGATTAAAATTTTAACCAACAAGATTAAAAATTTTAATCAACGTTCTAACAGTCAGTCAGACCGCAGGTCGTATGCAAATGAGCAAAACCGGCCTGTTTTATTTCCAATCCCGCGAGTGCTCGTTCCCTTCATTTATCGTCTCGCGAGTCACGAGAGTTTTGTACCGTGTACTTTGTGTGCAGTTTATGAAAATCTCACACATTCTGCCGTCGCCATGTTTAGGTGAGTTGTTGGTCCGTTTTCTTGTGTCTATTATCCTTCTTTTCCTGTGAAATTTGAGTAAAATTTCGTATAGAAAATACGTAATATCCACACGCCCTTTTAAAGATATGGTGGTGTGACCATATTTCGCGCATGACCTAAGTTCGCGCACAGGGCAATATCTAAAAAACTACAAAAGATTTCGAAAATCTGATAGCGCTATTAGATAGAGGAAGCTAAAATTACATATGGACTATATTTTCTTTTAAGTTGGGTGAGAAATTATGAAGATATTGACAAAATATCGGCAATTTTGCTACTTTTTGCGTCAGTTTCCGAAAAATATGAAGTTACCGACAACGGTCCAAAAATCCTCATTTTGATAGAAGATGTCATCAAAGTTGTAGGTAAAACGTGATACCAAATGATTGTATGATATTTTGTCTTACAAATGATGCAATTATCTTCCCTTTGCTGGACCGCTACGTTGGATAACTTAGATGTTAATTTACGTGCGCGAACTTAGGTCTCGTGGTTTTTATGCCCTTTTTTTTTCTTCAGTGTGTTGCGATCCGACACTGGGTTTTGAGATCGCGATATTTCCGAAATTCTTCGTCGATTAATGTTCTTGTTGAATCAAGTTTTAGTCCAGAATTTTGCTTTCCGTTTGGTATAAAACTTTATAAATAAATTATTGTAGAATATGAGAAATCAAGTATCGAATATCACATTTCTAATAAAAATTTGAATGTGCGCGAAATATGGTCACCCCATCATACTGGTTTTGCAAGCCTCTAAAGGTTGCTGGATCCTGACCCTGTCATAAAATGTACGATTTTATTATTTTTTTATTCGCCATGTGCAGATGTTGACGATTCCAAAGATATATAATTTGTCCCGGCTCACAAATAAACAATATGAGTATTTGCCCCCATAATGTTATGAATATTTAATTAGTTGATCGTACTGAAACCGCGAACGATGTGTAAAAAGTCACGTGATGTGGGAATCCGAACTTTAGAGGCCATTTTCGATGAACGGGCAAGTTTTCATAGTGTAGTCCCGCGTACTTACATTTTTGAGTTAAAACCGTTCGTTAGCTAACAAGTCGTAAAAATTAAAATTTGAAGATCGTATAGGCAAATTTAGGAAGCACATGTGTTATGAATTTATCAAATGGACTTATAAAAATATATGATTAATAATGGCTTCCAAATTCTAGATTTTAGAGTAGAATTTTGGCTAAATCAGATGAGTAACAGTAACAGTGACAGTATTGACATTAGCCTAACACTGTTGACTGATGACTGACTGAGTCACTGAGTGTGAGATTGAGTGATGATGTGATGATCATGATGTCGATGATTAATTGATAGAGGCCTTAGACTGTTAGAGCCAAGGATTTGCACTTAACTTGGCGACTTGCAGTTCTAAACTTCTAGTAACATTTAACTTAGATCATGAGTAAGAATCTGTGATGAAAAGCACACAAATCAATCAAGACTGACTCACAATCTGACTAGTATTATCAATATCAGTGTGTAATTTGTAAACCATGCTTGTGGTCTGCAATGAATAGTTTATTGGTATCCTATTCTTAAACTTTTTCAAGATTATATTTCACTCCCAGAGTGAAGAGTTTTAATTTGCAGATGATGAGCAAGGTTATCATAATATCAGCTAGGGCCTACCAATTTTGAAAGTAAACAGCCCTAAAATTCCATTTAATCAAGGTGATAGAGATCCATTATCATTAAATTCAACATGCTTAAATAAGATCATCTAACTTTATTAAAATTATACTTATAGAAAGCATTTTTACACCCTGAATTTCACTGGTCTTTCTGGTGTTGATTTAAATGGAGTTAGATCTAGATCTGTATGGATTTTAGACCTCTACTTTACACCCCTACCCATAACTGATATTTATTTGTAGTCCACGAACCGATTCTTCTTTGAGTGAATTTAGTACTGGTTTTTTATGACAATTGTTTTTAAAAAGTCAGCATCTTTGATATTGTTTACTTATACCTACAATCCCATTTACTGGAAATGAACTGTGGACTGAAGGATTTTCTTTCATCACTTTAACTCCAGGGAGCTCCACCGCCGTAAAGTGGTGGAGCTCCAGGTACAAATAACCAAAATCTTTCTCTCCCATTAGTTTGGAACTTTGGCGGGTCACAAAATTTGTATGGCTAGAGGCCATGTCTGCGCACACGCGTAACTGGGCGATTCTAATAAAACACGCAACGAACACATACTTATCATCTTTATCATAGCGATAGGTATTCATGCAAAAAAAAGCGATTCAAAATATTGAAAAAAGGTCTTATTTCATGCATTTTATTCAAAAGCCTCAAAATGTTGTTCACGTCAAAACTCCCGAACTGCGTGTAAAGTGGATAAGTGCGCAAACATGGGCACCATTGTTTTTTCAATGACAATGTTGAAGTGACACGGCCGCTGTTTTTTGCCGTAAATAGCATTGTTCTTGCTCTAATTTTAATGAGAATTTTTGCAAACTTACTCTTTTCAATATCAGGAATAATATAAAATTAAGCTTTAGAGAAATATTAAAGAAATTCGTGTGAATTTCAGGTCAAAACCTCGGGTACGCAGACAGGGCTCCCCATCATACTTACGTTTTAGGAGAAATACTATGACTATCAATCCACCATTTTGATTTCACGATTTGATGATTATTTTGATGAAAAAAAAAAAATAATCGTCAAATCATGAAATCAAAATGCTGGATTGATAGTTATAGTTTTCTCCTAAAATTTTCATCTTACCTGCCGAAATTAAGCGATGCAACTGACTAAACTTATGGGTGAGGAAGATTTTGGTAATTGTACCTGGAGCTCCACCGCCTAACGGGTGTGAAGCTCCCTGGAGTTATATTTACTCCTGCTCCACTCTTACTTTAGGTTAATTACCATGTAAAAAAAAAAGCCCAAAACACGCTCCATATGAATCTGCGATGTACATGTGCTCCACAGGTGCTGATCCTCGTTAAACATCATGTTGTAGTATTCTGCCATATATCATGAGCTTTGCCTTTGCTTGGAGGTTATGCCAGATATGTACTTCAATATGATTAAGTTTTCCTGCATGTAATTGGTCTTCAAGTTCATTTGATTTTCCACCATTTCATTAGATTTCTATTTGATCCACAACAATGACTCATTCTTCTTTGTTTCTTTTGTTTCCCTTTTTTTGTTCCATGTAGGCGATGGAAGATTCATGTATATGGTGACTCAATTGTTCGTGGTGTAAGTTTCAATCAGGATCAGTTCTGCAGCACAATATTCTGTTCTCCGGGGGCCACTGTTCGGAGTCTTCGACAGGATATTATAGCACAAACAGACTTTGACTCCACGGTGGATGCCATTGTGATTCACATTGGAACAAACAACCTATGCAATAGTGTTTGGGAAAGAACTGGCTGTCAATTTAGAGATTTACTTTTTAGTATTCGCGAAAAGTACAGAGGCTCGAGAGTTTTCGTATCTGCGATCTTGCCTCGTTGGGATGAGGATTGCCTTCATGACCAGTCACTTTACTTTAACTTGAAATTGCATTGTTTAACCAAAGAATTTGTAAACTGTACGTTTGTCGATTGTACTCGACCATTCTCATTTTCCTGTGAGCAGTATAAGTTTGATGGATTGCATCTGAATAAAGAAGGAAAAAGCACCTTTTCAAAGGAACTTGCTAACATCATACTAAGACATCTGGATCCAGTAAAGCCAACAGCTAAGAAGTATGTGCCTAGAGAACTTTTGAAATTGTGGAGCCCTCCACGAAAAAGAAAAGCCAATTCTCCACAACACAAGTCATCATGTAAGCCAACCAAATCAGAACCAGCCCTCTCATCTGGACAATCCAGCTCATCCAGACCACCAAGCTCGTCCAAACCCCCCAACTCATCTGAATCCAGCCTATCCAACTCATCCGGCCCACCCAACTCATCTGGATCGCCCAACTTATCCGAATCACCCAACTCATCTGGATCGTCAAACTCATCTGGACCACCCAACTCATGCGTACCGCCCAATTTATCCAAACTATGTAAAGGTCAACAAAACACAATGCCGAAGCAAAGAAGGAAAAGGAGGAGGAAGAAGAGGAAAAAGCATGTGGAGATAGATGAGGAAGGGTTTATGACCCCAGCAAAGCCAGCCCGACCACCAGTCCCCCCAGACCTTCCTTCTAACAGGCACATTCCAGATATATCCCCAAGATGGTCCATCCCCTACACAGAACTCCGCCAATTCCAAGCACTTACCCTTTCCCCTGGTGATCTGCCAGGAACACATTCTTCATACGTCCTCAGAAGGCTCCGAGGGAAAATGAAACGTCGTCATCTAAACTCAAGCAAACGTCAAAGACAGCGTAGAAAGGTATCTTAGCTCATGGTGTATTAGTATTTATTTCTCAAGATACATGTAGTTATCATTGTACAGACTTCAGGTGCTTGTACCCGTATTTTAAAGTTCATATTCCGCCCAATATTACTACATATTTTTTTGATTTTTTTGTTAAAATTAAATTTGAATGTGCAAGAAAAATGCACCTGTGGGCATTACGAGTGGTCATAAACTGATTGGGGACATGTGTCCTTCCAGATCCTGTTTCATGAATTGTTTTGTCAAGTGTATAATGTACACAATTTTTTTTTAGAAATATCCCTTATTCCCTGTATTTGCATAATTGAATTCACATATTGAATTCATATGTGATTGATATACTATTTTTTTTTTCAGGTTACATGTAAATGTCGTTTTTGTTATGTCAATTTTTGATTAATTTTTTTCACTGAACTGAGAATCAAGTTGTGTTCATTTTCCCTTTATTTTTTTCCACTATTATTTCACAGATTTCATACAGACAGTACCTCTGCATCCTGAGTACCCTCCCCAAGTTTGTGCAGCAGGGGTAAATCCTTGCCAGAAGGCGCGGTGTGGGCCCTGTACCTTATGCAAACGTTCATCCATAAGGTATTGTCACCTGGTGACCATCACATCAACAAGACTCAAGGCTACAATTGTGGCTGCTCATCCAAGTACCAAAGACACAGACTGCATATGCAATGCCTGCCGGATTAAGTATAATAATAAAGCAAAAGATTCAATGTATACACCAGAAAAATCTCGTGAAAAGGTCAGGTCTCAGTTGTGTTATCTCTCCAATGAGGGGCGGTGTCAGAGCAATTCTCAAGTTGATTCAAATATTTCTGTTCAACAATTCAATCGTGCATTTGACCTTCAATATTTATTGTTGCCCTCCCCTACACCTTTGTGCCATAAACATAGATTAGAAGTTGTGCATTTCACAGAACCCACAGAATGTGCTGTCTGTGGTCATTTGTTGAAAGTAAATCAGTCAACTAAATTGTATAGGTTGGATGAATGTGAAAAAGTAAGCATGGAAAAACTGTCACTTATTAATGAAACCTTCAGAGTTAATGAAGGAGATCTGATTTGTAAACAGTGCTACAATTTTTCATCTCGAGACCAAGTTGTAACAGACTTAGAAATTACTATAGATAGCATTGAAACTGCTCTTTCAGAGGAGAGTCATGATGAGGAAGACTCTGTTAAGCCTAAATCCATTCTTAAGAGATTGTGTAGAAAAACTTTCAAGGAGATATGTAAATGGTTGAAACATTGCTGTGGATTTTTACTAGCAGATGCATATGATTATTTCTTGAGGGAGTTGGAAAAAGAATTTAACAAGAACACTGACAAATATGAGGAATGTTCAAAAAAAAGTAGCTGGTTAATGAGTAGAATATTGGGCAAGTTTGGATGTACATTATCTGTACACAAATCCACTAAAAAGAAGGGTGTTTTCTTATATCTGACTTCTGCCACTATTGAGCAGTTGTTAGAAAGCTTACATGACGCAAATTCACACTTACGGATGTTGAAAAAAGGTAATGTCAGAGAAGCAGATGACATTTCAACCCTACCTTCGGAAACCGAGTCTCAAACTCTAGACCATATGTATCGGGCACTTATACTTGAATGCAATACGAGACTTAAAAGTCAATCTAGGAGAATTAAAGAATTCTATACTAGGGATGCCCTGTCAGTTGATAAGTTCAATTTCAAAGAAGCTCTACTATCTTTTGATCCAGTTATTTGGAATGTTGTATGTCTTCTTACTTCTAATTCTGAGGAAATACATGCTTTCAAAAAGACATCTTTGCATGTAGCTAAGGATTTACTTTCATTTCCTAATGATCATACTCCTTTCGGGATGCAAAGAAAGATAAGACGAATAGTGTTAGTGTTCATACTCCAATTTGTTCTTAGTGAGTTTTGCACGTATCCTTTTCATGTCATTATGGCTAATGTAATCAAGGGACTGACCCATTCTTCTACCCTTATTACCCTTGGGAACAGATTAGGATTTTGTTGCTCCGAGGACACATTAGAAAGGTTTTTGCAAGCTGTAAAAGATTCTAGAGAAATTAGTGGTCCTTTAGATCTGCTAAATTTAAAAGCTGTTACCCATGTCACAATAGATAATATAGATGTGTTGGCTTCTCATGCTGCTGTAAACCCCAACCAACCAAGGAGTTGGCATGGTACGTCAATAATGGCTCAGCAGCCAAAGCCATTTTCTGAATATTTGGATCCAAAATATGAATTGTTAGATGTCACCATTCAACATGATGGAAGTAACCTAATGTCCAACCAAAGAACAAAAAAGCCATCAGCTCGGAAGAAAATTAAGTTAAGTCATGTTCCCAGTCTTCCAAGCAAAGATAAGTTCATGCCAACACAGTTCAAAACCTGTATGCACTCTCAGCTTTCATGTGATTCATTTGATTTATCAGAGGAAGAGGTGAAATCCCTAACTCAAGTTCATAATGATATGATACTTTATATGTGTGAAAGATTTGTTTCTGTTAAAAGTGATCAATCTTCTTTACCTATTGTTCCAAGCTTCAAATGCAAACTTCTTTTAGACTCGGACAATGTGAAAACTGAGATTTCTGATTTTTCCTATATGTATGTGCTTGATGAGCCAGCAGACTCGCGTCAAACTTTATCAAGATCACTTCACCTCTTGTACAATTCATTCAATGTATCTAAAAACATTAATCACCTTGTAGTTGCTGGTGATGGTGCCACTTTTAAGCTTATTCTTGACATCAAACAGGATTATGGTGATTCCATGGAATGGTTAATACCATACATAGGTGACTGGCACCTCCTCAAAAATTTCCAAGAAGTGTTAATGAAAATATTTTGGGATTCAGGGCTAAAAGATCTTGCCAAATCAACACACAAAAATATGACACTCAACAGTCTATCTACCTGTTCTAATTTTAAGCGTACTCATAGATTTCTATTACAGGTTCATGAAGCCATATTAATGTTTCAATTTCAGTGCTTTCTTGACCAGAGAAATATTACAGATGACTCTGAGGCTATTTCTAATACATCATTTCTGGACAGAGTTAAATCTTTAGTGCAGTCACTTGTAATTAAAGATGGTAATATTGATGCAAGCACTTTCAAAAATTTGCAGTCAGAGTTTTCCCAGTCACCAATGTTTACATCAATGAAAGAAGAATTCCTGGTTTTCCGTAAGGAAATGTCAGACAAACTAGAAACTTTTAGGTTTTGGGATAGATTTGTGCACGAGGACTGCATGGCTTATATTCACCTGTTCATTGCAATTCGTTCACGTAACTGGCAGTTAAGAAATGCAGCTGTAAAGGAGATGGCTCCATTATTTCAAGCCTGTGACAGGCAGAACTACTCTAAAATGATCCCTTTGCACATAGGTATTATGCAGGCATTACCATACTACGTACTGAGGCATTTTGAAAATGGTGCCTTTGCTTCTAATATCAAAGGTGTAGACTTATCTTCTCTAGCTCTTGATGAGGCACATGAGATGCTAATTAACAAGCATTGTAAAATGGCTTTGTCACGTAGTTTGCCAAAGAATATGGATAAAATAGCTGGCACGATCCAATACCAAGCAAAACTCATCTCTAATTTTCAGGACGAATTAGACATGTATACACCAAAGAAGATTGTCCTTCATCGTGATCTTTCTCTGTCTGTTATAAAAGCAGAATTTTCTAATGTCAAAATGTATTTTGATAAATTGTTAACAACAAAGATGTTTTTACCAAATCAAGAGCCTCAGTTGTATCATGTCTTTACTAATGTGCCTGCTACCAAGGACCAACAGGCAAGTCTTCTGTCATATCGTCTAATTGGTCAAGATTCTTATTTACTTTTTTGTAAATTTCAAATCTTGAAAGATTCAAGCAACAAGAGGCCTGTTACCCGAAGGCATAAGCTCAAAACATTTGCTAAATCTAAAGTTACACGAAGAAGAATGACAAACCTTGAAAAAGAGAAAAAAATTATAACCTTGTGTTACAAGAGAACAATTGCTTTCTCAGAGGATAAAGGCTTACCTATCAGTACCCTTTGTCAATTCGTAGAGAAGCCTCGTGCTATTTGTAACCATAATGACTTACCTCATAAAGGTGCTAAATGGGTTATGTATGACATTTTCAATAAGAGATATGGTGAGAAAATAAATGTCATTACATGTAACCCTAAAATAACATTGCCAGGAGCTTGCTATATAGCAGAAGGGATGAATATCATTTATACCAGCCCTTTGAGACAGTTTAAGACGTTTTTAGATTATGCATCATTTTTGGTCCATCGTTGGATAATTTCTAGCTACAGAAAGGGTTTTATTGATGTAAGAGTATTATTTGACCAAGTAGATACACAGGGATTGTCACCCAAAGCTATAGAGCGCTCTAGGAGAGATGATAGTGGTGATGATATAGAAGCAAACTACAATGATATTGCAGATGATACTGTCCTTCCTGTGAACTGGTTCAAATTTTTAAAGGTTAGGACACAGAAACATTGCCTAATTCGATATTTGTCAAGAAAATTAATAGAACTTGTTAAGGATCAGTTGTTAGATAATCAAATATTTATTACATCTGGAGGGTTTCATGTAGGGCTAGAAAAGAGACCAAATTGGACAGGTGTCAAAGTGACAAAGAAAGGTACTGAATATCACTCTTTAATTCACAATCATGAAGAAAGCGACACACAGATTTTTCTTCATGCTTTTGATACACAATGTACTAACATATTAATATATTCTATTGATAGGGACATCGGTATTATTGGTTTACCCTTGGAATTTGGTAGCAAGACTGTGTGTGTTCAGTATAGAGCTAAAGTTGGTGAGGAAAAGTATTTAAATATTAATCTCTTGCAAACTGCAATAATGACAGATTCAGATCTTACATGTATAGTTGATAAAGATATTAATATTCTCAAGTGTGTGCAAATGATATATATATGCTCAGGGTGTGATTTTGTGTCCTATTTTGCGCATATAGGTAAAAGTATGTTTTTCAATTTATTTGTGCAATATGCCTCATTCATTTCAGGTGAAGGCATTGCAAATTCTATTGGAAATTTGACATGTTCCATGGTAGGAGCAGATAGTGACAAGGGTCTTCTTTCATTTTATAGGTTAATATTGTGTGTTTATTATAAAGCAAACAGAGCCTTGCTTCATGACTTTGATTCACCTGTACATTTATTTAACACAGTTTCTGGTACTTCATTACTTGAACATCATCAGGAAGCATTAGCTATTGTTCGTAAAGCTTCGTGGATAGGGACTTATGAGGATCAACTTGTTCCCTCAAACACAGCTCTTCATTTTCATTGGCTGAGGGCATGTTGGGTTAGCTCTGTATGGGGGCAGTGCACGATACCTATTTTCCAATATCCAGATATTGGTGCACATGGTTTTTCTGTTTCAGTTGAGAATGGAAGCCCAAAAGTTGATATTGTTTGGGATTCAGAAGAAAACATTAAGGAGATACAACATAATGTGGCTTACCTTACTCGAGGATGTTCGTGTGCCAAAAATAAATGTTCTAACAAAAGATGTAAATGCAAAAAACAAGGTCAGTTTTGTGGACCTGGATGTACATGTAGAAACTGTGAGAACATAAGAACACATTTACAGAATCAGCCAGCAAATAACTCAGTGTCTTTTATAGAATCTGATAACAGTGATAACTCTGATGAAAATTCCAGTGATGAAAGTGATTTTGAAAGTAATGACAGAGACATGAAGGCTGGTGATGATGTCGATGTCTTTGAAGCTTCTAAAGGTAATGTAAGTGAAGCTGAGATGACAGATTTTTCTGAAGATGAAACATTGGCTTAATTACTTTGATACTTTACACCAAAATGTTTGAGAGTTATTGCTCCACATTTTTATTTATTTTAATATGTTTATATTCAGAAGCTTTATTTACATGTATGTACATGTACATGCTGCTTCATTGACATAATTAGTGGTTATTGTAACTTACATGCTGTATTAGTAAGCAAATAATTACCGTTGGTGAAGGTGATGGGACAAACTATCACTTCCGAGGCGATTTGGATGTAGCTATCTTTCTGAAGCGAAGCTAAGGAAAGATAGCGTATACATTCAGATCGCCGAGGAAGTGATAGTACGTCTCATCGCCTGAAATCAAAAGGTGATTATTTGCTTCATATTCCGCATCTGAAACATTTAACTGGTACGAGAAAGACAATTATTCTCTACTTCTCGAAAAAATACAAAAGATGTTAAAACCACCATTAACCCCCATAAACCGTACCCCTACCTGGGTGCGCACAATTGTTTTAAGCGTGCGATTATGCAATGCGCGCTTATTTTAGTACGCCTATGGAGCTATTCGTAAAGGTCACGCATTTTTCATTTTGACTATTCGTAGAGGTCACACACTTTTCAATTGACTATTCGTAGAGGTCACGCACTTTTCAATTGACTATTCGTAGAGGTCACACACTTTCATTTCGCGCGTACCCAGATATTGATAACGCATTGTGACTCTGTAATGGACTGAAGAGCTCAGCGAAACACATAAGTACTATTCCGTCGAGGTCACAAACTTTTCTTCTCAGGTCGATTGATATGGGGAAAACTACTTTTTATCACGTGATTACCTTTTGACCAATCTAACAGCAAGATTCTTAGTATGTGGAATATAAAACTTAATATGTTACATTGTTGGCAGCTTTTTATCAATGTATATTTATATTTTATTTAAAAAATCATTCATTGTTGGGGTTCCCTACTTGATACAATGATATATATGTTGTCTTCTTCATATACAATGGTGTTTCCAGTTACACCCATATGTATAGTGATTATTATTTCTACGTATTTCTTTTCAAAGCACATACATGTTTAGTATATTTTAGGGTGGAAGAAAGTGTTTGAGATTTTACACTGCCATCTGCATGTATCTTGTATTCTGCTTTTAAAAGTCATTCTGAAAGCTATGGAGACACATATACTTTTTTGTCCACAGGCATTAAAAATAATATTTTATTCTCTTGCCAAAGAGCCTCGTATATTTGCTCTTCCATATAATTATATGTATACGGGTGGTCCATATTTATTTGTCTGTTTCCTGTAGGCGAATGTATTCATTTTGTGATCATGGTAAGTTTCTTTTTAACTGACGTTTAGTTTATATTTGTGTCATAGTGATAAGTATTTGCCACAGAAAGTCTTTATTTTTTTCTAAGTGTACAACTAAATGCAAGTATATGTGATATTTACATGTATCTTAAAAATCAACATGATCATTTCAAGGAAGTAAACCGTTAAACATTCTTAAAAGGAAAAGTAATGTCACTACTATGTTACTAAATTGCCATTTAGCCTAGATTGATAAAGAATTGAAATTTGTATTACAGCAGAACCTCATTATAAAGAACACTGTCATAAGAAACTCTCATTATAACAAGGTAATTTTGCTGGTCAAGCTTCTAATTTCTTTGTTTTCTATTGTCTTTTAGCGCGGATATAACAAGGTTTTGATATAATGAGGTAATTTCCTTGGTCCCAAGGAGTTTGTTATAATGAGGTTCCACATTATTACTTGTTCTTCATACCATTCCATCAGACATCACTTTTTAAAAAAAATCTAATACTCTTGCCAAAGAAAGTTATCTGTGTAATAGATCTTTTTTTTCTTTACGATTGTAGATCGATGTCTATTTCAACATTTTATTTATTTGTACTGAACGTTAAAGTTTGTTGATTAAAGTGTGTGACTTAATAAGACATTTTTTGATGTGCATGATATTTTTCACATGAAAAGTATGTTTTTAACGATGAAACATGTACATAATAAAGAAATTTTGATCCTTGTAATTCTGTGAATATTTAAATAATGGGAGATATGAAATGAAATTTGTATTACAGCGGAACCTCAATATAAAGAACACTGTTATAAGAAACTCTCATTATAACAAGGTAATTTTGCTGGTCAAGCTTCTAATTTCTTTGTTTTCTATTGTTTTTTAGCCCGGATATAACAAGGTTTTGATATGAGGTAATTTCCTTGGTCTCAAGGAGTTTGTTATAATGAGGTTCCACTGTATTAGTTATTCATATCATTGCATCACACAAAAAAAAATCTAATACTCTTGCCAAAGAAAGTTATCTGTGTAATAGATCTTTTTTTTCTTTACGATGGTAGATGTCTATTTCAACATTTTATTTATTTGTACTGAACGTTAAAGTTTTTCGATTAAAGTGTGTGACTTAATAAGACATTTTTTGATGTGCATGATATTTTTCACATGAAAAGTATGTTTTTAACGATGAAACATGTACATATGTTATATAATAAAGAGCCGTTCTATACTATAGTTCAGATCCATGCTTATGAACTTTTGATCCTTGTATTAATTCTGTGAATATCATTTAAATAATGGGAGATATGAGCCTGAGAAAGATGACAGTGGGTTAGTGGTAGTTTGGACTCTAGAAGAATAAGAGTGAGATGGACAAGAATAAGAGTGGATGGACGAGAATAGAGACTACAATTTATGTAGCGAAAGCACGGGATATGAATGGGAAAAGTTAAGAGGTGATCAGGGTTAACGATCATTACTGTTCAACAATAACATCAGCAGTGCAGCCATGGTGGTTACCGGTGACGAGGGCATTGAATCATGTGAACTTACAGATTTAAATGCAACTTTTAAAAAAATTTATATGAATTTAAATGCAAACTGATTTTCAACCTAATACGATGGCGTACTTCGGGCTTGCATGATTTTTTTGGTTGCAGTTAAATTAAACTTTCTACACAATTTTGAGATGGGCCCGAAATGTCTTTGCACCCCCGAAAATCTAAATCTAAAGTTTTAAAAGAAAGTTCTAGGATATGAATCATTAATATCATAATTATGAAACATTTAATTAGTTAGCTTTTGCATCTTGAAAAGATCTATACTACTAGTACTAGTACTAAGCCTATCGGTCTATGTAACTCATAATTGTCTATCAATTATTTACATGTATCGATGTATGGCAGTACGTGTACTCAATAAGACAATAACTTCATTCATGACCCGATATCTAAAGTTTGACTGGTGTATGTAATAATATGTCATTCTCGTTCCAGAATTTGCTCAGCTGCAACTAGATTTCACAAAAGGCAAATTAAGTTGTACATATAACAGTATCTTGCGAGGAATATTTCACCTAACTGCTGCAGACAGTGGTCCGTACTGACTGGGGCCTCTGCAGACTACACATTAACGCGTTCACGGTAGTTCTGAACAGTACACAAACTTATTAGAGTGGGACTGATTTGGTATATTGATGACGGTAAAATCGAGCGATATTTTTACGGTATCAAAATTTGTTTCTCCGCGGAGCAACTTGATTTGTTGATTCATTATCAAGATTGAAAATGTGAATAGTTTGTAGGTGAAATGTAAAATTACGTGGAATAAATAGTGATCGATGTGCACTCCTGACAAACACTGTAGCAGACAGATTTCTTCCTCAGTCAATGACGTCATTTTCGGCTGCTCTCTTAACCAATCGGCGTGCTGGAATCGTCCGGGAGGGCTTGTTCTGTTCGAGAACGTCTTTTGGTTAATTTTTCGGGGGACAATGTCCAACGTTTTGCTGGATCCTGACCCTGTCATAAGACGAATCACCACATATTTAGGTTCATTAGAAAGGTGAATATATTTGGATTCAGAATATTTGCATGGCAACTACGGCTCAGGGGTTTAAAAAAAAGTTATAACGGTAAATATAAAACCGTATGATTTGTGAATGTTGTGCAATATCTAATCACAAATATGAATACTTTTTGATAACCATTTTCATTAAAAAAATATATGTTCAGAAACTTGAGGGTTTCATCTAGTGAAATCAAAAGACAGAAAGAGAAAATGATACCTAGGACCGAAACTATGAGCATTTGTAAAAGTGCGTTTCACAGCGGCTTCTGAGGTCAAACGAAGGTCACGAGATCGTCGCTGGAAATAAAAGAAGCGTATTTTTCCGGACCTGCGGTTTGACTGCAGTGTAGAGTCAGTGGCAGATTTTTTTTTTTTTTTTTGCCAGAGTTTTATGCAACGGGCCCCTGGATTATTTTAAAAGATTTGCTATCATGGATGACTAGAGCTGGAAGCTTGTGTCATGATTTCAACTTCTTTTAAATATAAAAATGCTTTTCTTAAAGTTCGGTCGAGGGAGAAGCGGTGTAGAGTTATCGCTTTCCAACTAAATATCGGCAATTTGTAACATTTTCCGTGCTTTTAAAAGAAATGTACGCTAGCCTTTATAAGACACATTGGAATTTTTTCCCCCATTTTAAACAAAGAAATACAAAATAAATACATAAGTTAATCAGAAAGTAAATGACAAAATACTTAAAGAATACATAAGAAGTGATAGTATTTTAAATGGTAGTATTTAAAAATAAATGTTGAAAACATTCCGACTCCAGAATAGATGTGTGCCGCATTCACTACTTCTTGCGAAGAAACTTATTTTTTAAGAGAAAAAAGTAATTTGGATGGTCATTTTAATAATTAATTATATCCGAATACAAGTTTAAAGATTTAATGAAACAATTCCTTCATTTCCCCGATAGTTTGATATACAAGAAAAGGGATAACAGAAAGGTGACTGCAAAATAGCAGCGAGAAAGCTTCATGGAGTAGACACATAGCACACACGCTTGAAGCTTTCTGTTTGTGAACGTAGAGGGGCTATTCGAGTTCAGCGATTTACAGGATGACCAAAATCAATCGCGGGATATCCGCATTGAAAGAATGCCGGCGTTCTTTCTGCACGCGTGCTCAGCGAGCCCTATCCCGTGGGCGGGAATCTCTTTTGCAGATAGGCGGCGTCCGTTCTTTCCGCGGGATTTCCGACGCTTACAAAAAGATAAGACGCCTTAATCGAGTGGTGAGTGTTTGTAGATGATGGTTGTTATTATTTTTTGTTTCATTTGCTCATATAATTCAATTGATTTTTACCACTGAAATTGAATCCTACCATATGTATCATATTGCAACCTAGCCTGGGGGAACTCTACAATATCCAAATTACACAAACTCGCGAAAGGCCGCCTGCGGGGGGGGGGGGGGGGAGGAGTTGCATTAAAGGTACTGTATAGTTTTGGTAGGGTCAAAAAATAAATTTCGTCCATTTTTTGTTATTCAACTCCGTTTCAGGTACACAATCAAACCTCCATACCGTTCGGATTAATTTTGTTGCATTTTCGAGATATTTAATTTTTCATCATATTTTATCGGAGCCCCCGATAAATCCTGAAATCACCAAAAATTATATATATCCGTTATTCATTGGCCGATCTCCATGAAATTTTTGGAGTATCTTCCTTTGACACCCCTTTATCATAATCTTTCCAAAAAATAATGGTCTGTTTATGTTAAACCATGATTTTCAATGAAATTGTCATTTCTCGCCGGTGAGGGCGCTATTCAGAACCATGACCGATTTTGACTGCGCCAACGGCAATTATCTTCTTCTGAATGTCCACTGATTCGAATAGAACACATATTTTCAAAATCAATGACCCTTGCCAAAACTATGCAATACCTTTAAGAGAAAACGTAAACAAAAACTAAAAACTAAGAATTAGAACTTTTCTTGTACAGTTCTTGTCAGACCATAAAAATAAATAATGCAGCATGTATGCTTCATGCATTACATTTTACATGTCCCTATTTTGCGGAGCCATTGACTAGTTTGAGAACAGCCTAGTATTGATTTGTGTGCGTGCATCCGACTAAATAAACCGCTGCGTGTAAATTGGTCGTGTGATTGTTGCTCCATCGACATGGCACTGCACTGATCACCGACACTAGTTGTAACATGAAGTTAGATCTATATAACGACAACGTTATAGGGAAACTGAGTGAGTGATATTACACTGGATAAACGGCAGTAAATAAATTGAGTGGTACGATAAATTGTTATTGTTGTTTTTGTTAACGTTAAAGTTTAAACTTGTACTTTGTAGTATATCAGTATATATCAGTATATCATATCACATTATTAGACATTAATACATTATCAATATCAACTCACGTGTGAACTTCAGCAACATACACCGTCACCGTGTTAACTTCAAAAACATGTAATGTATACAGTCACTGACATCGATATCAACTGGTAAACTTCAGGACCTGACACTACCAGCGAGTTAGAATTGTTACTGCGTCGACGATCGAGTAGCTGTACGCGTTAAACCGTACGACGTCGCTGAATAGGACTGTATAACTCTGCACGCATGATGCTATATCGACGTAATCTCGAGATCATGCATCAGATTCAGTCAGTGGACGTGTCGGGAATGTCGTCGCGACGATGCTAGTAGCACCAAAATATGTGTGGTTAAAAATGATCACGATTCTTTTTTCAAAATTTTAAACGATAAATAAAAAATAATAAAGACCTTTAGATGGATATACATACAATAAGAATGACGTTTGTTTTTTTAAAGCCGTAATTCACGCAAGCGCCAAAAAGTTTTATAATAACAACGCATTTGGGCCTTACTCAAATTATAATAAGATAAGATAATAAGTTATACGAATTATTTTCTTTTGTAGGGTGATTACCCTACAAAAGAAAATGATTCGTATAACTACAGGTACTGCCCCCGGTGTCACGTTGACCCTTTGTTCAAACAATTTAACATACTACAATTTACCGATATAAATAAACATCGACAAAGCATTTTTATGTACAGATGTACAAACAATTTATTTCCTGACGAATTTTGTAACATCTTTCAATTAAATTCTACTATTCATAAAATAAACCGGACACGCAAATCACATCCATCTACCCAAGCACAGAACCTTATTATTCCAACATAACATCCGGTACTCGGGACCTAAGCTGTGGAACACTATCCCTGACACAATAAAATTCTCCGCATCTCTCGCCAGCTTCTCAAGAAGGATAAAAAACATTTAACTTCATCTTACAAATAATATGGTTTAAGATTCTTCCTAACCCTCCATTGGGTCTATTCTCTCCCTCTCTTCTCTCTGCTTCTTTGTGAATACATCTCTTATCCGTACACATTGTATGTTGCACCTCCATCCTTCCCCCTTTTCCCTCTTTTTTTTCTCTCTCTCTCTTTCCTTTTATCTTTTTTCGCTCCAATTAAGCTCAGCGCATAAGGAATGTTATCTTTTTTCGTTTTTTTGTATGTAGTTATTGTCTTTTTATATATTTATTATGTAATATTATGTATTATGTTACTAAGGGCACCCTCGCCTCCAGCTTTTGCTTTTAGAGGTGTGTCTTCCAACTATGTATGTACCATATGAATGTGTATTATGTCGTATTTTTTGTTAAAAAACATTATTACTTTGTACACTTATATTGAAAAGTTGGAAATAAATGTTTTGAAAATGAATTGAATTGAATTGAATGAATTATGACGGTAGTACAAAAGGAACTCCCAACAAAATTTGAAAAGGGCATTTTTTGACCATCTTGACGCCCCCTTGATTTTCCCTAAGAGGGGCCACTTTTTTTCTTGTTAACATCTTGATGTTTTATACTATGAAGAAGTTAAAACAGTCGGTTTCGTTTAGTCATGGGGGTGCACGGATACCCCTCTTAGATACCGTAATACGTCCTTCTTGGTAATTTAAAACGCAAAAAGGGGGGGGGGGGTGAGTTTACCAGTTATAACAATGGTTGTCATGACAACAGATATTATAACATGTGTCAAAATGAGTGACATATCGGTACACACATCAACATCAAGCTTTATTATAATCAGATTATCACAAAACAGGGTTGCAGGTTAAAATGAAGACTGCGAAATCTTGAAAAATACGCGAAATGTAATACGCATAACATATTACGATGCCAGTATGCAATTGAGCTCCTTTTATCAATATATGTTGTATATGTTTCAAAGTGATAGGATTTTTTGACCACCTTGATGCCCCCTTCATTTTCCCTATTCGGTGCCACTTTTTTTTCTTGTTAACATCTTGAATGTTTTTAAGCATATTATGAAGAAGTTAAAAAAGTTGGTTTCGTTTAGTCCTGGGGGGGGGGGGGTGCACGGATACCCCTCTTAGATGCCCCACTATAGACACCATGCCAATAGCCCCGTCGTAACATCACGCTTCTGATTGAATAGGCCATTTTCGTAAAGCATTCAAATTTAATGCTTACCTTTTTTTCAAACTCCTAGTAATAAACATCCACCCTTTACAGGCCATTGTATTTCAATAGTCAGAATGCCGATAAGTGTTGTCCAACATGCCAAAATGTTTGTCCAATCTAGAACGCATAATGCATGCAATTGTATTCTGACTATATAAAAATAATAGCTTTTCACAGCTATATTCAAATCAGAATTATATAACAAATGGGAGCAGAGGCGGAAAAGTTATGCTGACGAAGCAGACATAAAACCTTTAAACCAACAATCCTACATAATTTTTAATGGTCACTGACCGGGGACAGTGAAGTTATTATTGGCAGATTAAGATTATGCAATATTGGATTAAATGGAGATGCTGCTAAAATATGGATATCTGAACCAACCATGAACAAAAAAATTGTAACCACTGTTATATTCCTTGAAACAATTGTACATTATCTAACAGAATGTCACATATACACAATATAACAAGCAATGTTGTTAACTCCAGTGATTTTTTTAAAATTTTCTTTAAAATTTTACTTTTAATTTTACTTATTTATTTATTTATTTATTTGCTATTTGTTATTTTTTTTTTAATTTATTTATTTATTTATTTATTATTATCATTATTATTATTATTATTATTATTTTTGGGGGGTGTGGTGTGGTTTGTTTTGATTTGCAACAAGCATAATTAAAGCCGGCAATATAGTTGAGAGACTCAATGAAGACCCCCCCCCCCCCCCCCCCCCCCCATTAGTAGACCGGTAACCAGACGCCAGAGTTGCCTGGGCCTCATCATGATCTGGCAGAGAAGACTGTGCAACGTAACGCGCCGGTCTGGCAAGAAGGTGTTTGTGGCCTACTGACCGGACCGATGGATCAGAGATCATTGTCCTTCTTATTACCAAAATAAATAGACCTTTCAAACAATTAAGAGAAAAAATTAAAAACTTTATGTACAGAATTTAAAAACGAGCATAAACCACATGCATATGCATTAAATTGATGATAATGATGATAATTAGAGTAAAGGGCGTAAATATTATCATGAGCAATATTAATCAACAATAACACCAACATATGAATGTAACAGTTCTTCACTAGGCAAACCTGTATAAATATGAATGCATTACGAAAATGGCCTAGTACATCATTTCCAATCCTGCAAAGTATTCTATTCGCTGACAGTTTTCACTACAAGGTAAGCAATTTCTCAACGAGTCTTTCCCCTCGTTTGACATTGTTATAGTGAAATGAAGAAAGATTTAGATAAGTGCTCGGTGATTTTCACATTTCAGACATGAAATGAATGGAAGTACATGTATACACAGTGATGATTGGGACTATACAAGATCACGGTTTCGTATTCAAATAATCAAAGCAATACTCGTAGAGTATATATGCCTGTAATGTTATTTATTTGAGGCATTTCTGCCTAGAAGGATAAGCAAACATGGCAAACGGGAAAATAAGAAAACAACTCGAAAATTGACGATAAGAAGATGGGAAAGTGAAATGGTATATTGTCAATGCCTACCTTACATGGACTGATGGAAACTATAAAAAGCATAAGAAATTATTATTATATACAGGTGTATATATTTTATATATTAATACAATACCAACTCATAAACTCTCAATCACAATAGCAGATGCTATATCAGAAATGCTCCAGCATCACAGGAAAAGAAACGTACTGAAAATCTGTTGTATGAAAACACACGATGCTATTGTGAGCAAGTACAAAACAGAGAGATACTTTACGTATACCAGTGTATTTTGTTTGGCTTATTTTAGGTGACTGATGATTGACTGATGATGTCATGTGAAGAATCAGACTCCAAAGGATTTTTTAGGGGCGGGGCTTAGCAGGTAAAATAAAATAATTACAAAAAATATTTAAAAATATATGACACATATTCAAATCAAATGGTTGTAAATTTTGTGATATGCAGTAAAATACACATCAAAGATCAACTTGCATTCCATAGGTCCTTTAACTAACATCGGGCAGAATTCTCGGCCTTGATTCGTCCGTGTGGAAGACAATCGAGTGTCACATCTTTGTCTTTTTGTCAGATTCGGTCGTAAAAATATCTCTATAAATTGAATCAAGTGATGTAGAGCTTGTCATCATGAAGTACTTTCTTGTAACTATAAATCATTTTGTTCGTATTTCAGTTATAAATATCACACAATCTATTTCTCTCTATTTCTCTCTCTCTCTATATATTATATACAGTGCGTCCCAGAAAAAACGAAACTGAAATTTTCATCATATGTTCATCATCATATCATGTTTCATCATATCTTAATCACAATTTGAATACTCTTGAATACTCTTCCTTTCTTTTATGTTTTCATTATCAAGTGCCACTTGTGCTACTATTATAACGCAAGAACTGGGTATAAATTATACCTACAGAATTTATGTAATATTCCAATTACATTTTAAATTTGACGCTTCCATGAGTACATTGATTTGAAACTTGGAAGCTGGGAATCTGATCAAACTTAAAAGAGTCATATATATTACTTGTTATTATGTGCTCACTCCTGAAAAATATATTTCTGAATATTGATAAAGGAAAATGAAATTGAAATTGTTGTGTGGTATTTTTCCACACAGGAATGAAAAAAAAGAGAAAGCTCACAAATTATTTTTTCACCTTTTCCAGAATTTTGTTTTTACCACAACTTAGCTTTCTCTTTACATTAAAAATTCATTTATTTTTGAATGTGGGGGCTTGTAGAGGATGATTGTTATTATTGTTTGTTTCATTTACTCATATATGACGTCAGTGATTTTTACTGCTGAAATAGGATTAAGCGGGTAGTTGTAGTAAATGTTCAAGCTAGGGTAATATAATGACAAGATTTCTATAAATCCTCAAACACTGGAGACCTTCTCAATAGTTCTCGTCGTAACATCAAGTTTCTGTTAGAATTCTTTATCTCCGATCCTGCAAAGTATTCTACTCGCTGGCAGTTTTCCTTTCAAAGTAAGATAGTATATTTTACCTTCATGAGTATTTCCTATTGTTTATCATGTTTATATATTGAAATGAAAGAAAAATTAGCTGCTTTTTGGTTGCTATAACTCGGTTATTTTTAAGACATGAATCTACATTTGCCACTCCACCCACGTGAATGAAATGGGTACCCGGTAGGAAGAAATTCCTTGAATGTTTTAGCTCCCGGTAGTCAGGTAAAAGCCGGGTAATAATATGATTGCAGACCCCTTGGGGAGAACAGTATTAATACTGATGATGCTGCCCTGGGTAAACAACACATATCATTATTATCAAAATTAGTATTATAAGTATTATCATAATTATTATGATTATTGTGATTGTAAATATTATCATTTTCATTATTGTCATTAGTTTCATTATTAATATTATCATTATGCTTTTTCCATGATTTCTGCTTCTTCTCATCTTGATCTCCCCATTCTACTTTCCAGCTCCTTTTCTTAACTAAATGGGGACCTAACTCGACAAGCCCTGCTTTTAATAGGTTCCCCACATTTGTATATACTGTATGCGTTTATTACAACTACTGAAAATATTTACTATACTGAACTGTTATTTAGTATTATCCTTGTATTATGTTATATCATTTATATGCTTACATTTTGCTTCTCATTGTACATACATTATGTAAACTGAACGTGGAAATAAATCAAATCCAATCAGATCAAAAATATTATTATCATTATTGTTATCATCATCATTACTCTCATTCTCATAATTATATTTTATCATCATCATTATTATCATTGTTGTTGCGATTATGAAAATTGTTCTTACTGTTAGTGCTATTATTATCATCATTGTTATCATTATTATACAAGACATTATTGATTATAGTAAACTATAAAATATTGATGATATCATTTTATTTTTAGATTTTAAACAGGCTTTCGATAATATAAATCATTAATTTCTTATTGAAACATGGAAACGTATGCATTTCAAGAATTCTTGATAGAATATTTAGGTAAATAGAATATTTAGGTGTGTATGTTGGTAAAAATGATAAAATATGTAAGAAATATGTACTGGGAAGGGAAAGTTGAAAAAGTTACTAATATTCTTAAGACGTGGAAAATGAGACGACTGACAATGTTATTGTTATGATTATTGTTATTGCCATTACTTTTATTATTATTATCATTGTCATTATATCGTTATTATTGTTCGCATTGATATCATTATTAATAACATCATCATCATCATTATTATATCATTGTTTTCATTATTGTCTAAGTGCGAATATGGTATTAAAACTTCAAATGAGGGACAGTTTAGAAGAGAATAACCCAAATACGTAAATATGTGAAGGTGAGAATGTGGTAAGAGAAAATGATAGGTAAAGAATACATGTTGTAAATCAATGTCAAATAAAGCGGGTAAATTGGAAGGAGAAAAAAGAGGGAAAAGTAAAAAAAAACATTTCGAATCGAATCGAATTGAGAGTCAGAAAATATTGGTATTTAATTGCTACTTAATTGAATTTTATTCACATCCTACCTCAAAAGAGAGCTGTACATATTATATTTTTATTTTGCCACAGATTTCTAAAACTCAGAACGTTAGCATTTATCATATATTACCAGTTTATACTGAGTAAATGAAAATCGTTTTATTATTATTATTATTATTATTTCAAGATGGCACGAAAAAGAGACATGATAACGAAGCTTTTCGACCTGCACTGATCAGGTTATCACGCAGGTATTGTAATAATTGTAAAAAAAGAACGTAAAGAAGAAAAAAAAAACACACACACACGGATAAAAGTTTTTACAAACTTTTATCTGAACATCAGACCTAAAATTTGCCTAGTGACAGACTATTACATTCACCTGAAAAAATCTATTCTTTACAGGCGCCTGGGAACGATTTTGTTACTGGTGGTGCTGTGAGCAAAAAAAAAAAAAAAAAAAAAAGGTCCTCAGCATTTTAGTGTCTCTTTTGGAGTCCACAAATCTCTGACAAGCAAAAAAAAAGGTCCTTAGCATTTTAGTGTCTCTTTCTAACATTTTTCCCGGCTCCCAGGCCCCTGATTCTTTATCAGTAGTCAGAATACGAATTGCATGCATTAGGCGTTGTTAGGTTGGACAAACACAAACACTATTGAAATACAATGACTTGTAACATATAGAAATAATAGTTTATTACTAGGAGTTTAACAAAGTGGTAAGCATTAAATTTGAATGCATTACGAAAATGACCTATTGCTAAGGTAATGATAATTGCAGGGTCCTAAGGAAAAATAGCATTTGTGCTTATAAACCTTCCCCTTTAAAAAAACAACAAACAAACAAAAACAAAAGATAAAAGATGATAAAAAATATTATTTCTAATAATGAGTCATAATATATATCAAATTTCATTTCAACCAATATCTTTGTATAAGAGACGAATCCCATAGTTTTTGTCAATAATAGTACAGGGCATAAACCTGTTTACTCATTTGATGAATGTTTCATGAATAAAATTTATCGTAACAACCCAGAATCTTGTAAAGGCTTGGCAGACATAGCAACAGCTAGTGAATGCAAAGTTGATTACATCATATACATAACAGGTGAAATAGACCACTTCGGTAATGTATGCAAATTTTATACATACCTTTCAAACAAAGGTTGTTCTTGACAACTGAAAGCTTGCCGGACATAGCAACAAATAATGTATGCAAACTGGATTCCAAGCATTGAGGCTCATTTATAAAGAGCATGTTAATGGAATAGCTCGTCACTAGGTGCTCAGCGAATATATGTGCAAATTTTTTTTATTACAGAATCGGTCTATGAGATATCAGGGTAGCCTTTCATCAAACGGTCATAAGTACAATTTCGCCGACATCTCATTGAAACGCGTGTATCAAAATTAACATGCGTATCATTATTTATTTATCCCGGTTTGGTGAAACGATGCCCGATGACCAGAGAGGCAGAGACTCCAGATGAAACATGCATTAATAGACCTGTTCACAAAGTTATTCAAATTTATGGATGTTTATTTTCTGGGGACCTAGTAACGAGGTATTCATTAAACCTGTCATTAATGAAGGAAATGCAATACTTGGAATCCAGTTTGAATACATTACTTGTTGTTATGTCTGACAAGCCTCTGACAAGCATTCATGTTGTCAAGAACAACCTTTGTTTTTATAAAAGTATGCATAAAATATGAATATTATTTGTGAAGAGGTCTGTTGAAAAGCATTGGTAATAATTGGGTCTATTTAAAATTAATAGCTTGACTGCATTCTCTTGCCGGGGGCGCGTGAGGGGCTGTAGACCGAAATATCTTTGGCGAGCATGAAGGAATTTGTTATTGTATTTGCCAGTGCTTTTTTATGTTTTAAATCCACTGAAAAGCAAATAAGCAAACAAACAAAAAATAACAAAATTGTGCAAGACGCTCACAATAGACCGCTTCGGTAATGTTTCAAATTGTATGCATACCTTTCAAACAAAGGTTGTTCTTGACAACCTTTGTTTGAAAGTCGCGTCAAAGACAGCACCAGACATGGAATTCACCCTGCGTCAGGCAAATGACGGCTCGTGTGCAAAATGAGATTACTGCGCATGCGCACATAACAAAACAAAACAAACAAAAAATGCCATGTTCCATAGTATCATACATACCATGTATACCATAGATAATTTTTCGGAAAGAGGTCACATCTTTAAAAAGTTGACTAGCGCTAGTCTCTCTCCCAATATTTAGCATTATTCTGAATTCAGTAACTTTCAAGTAGTTTGGCTAAGGATGTTATTGACTTTTTCATTTTTCTTCATTTCAGCATGCGAGGACGCCGGTGAATACTAATAATCAAATGAAAAATGATTCGGAAGTAAGTCAAACTTTATTTACACTTTTGTACGTGTTGAAAAAGAGACATGTTCATTTACTCAGCTAAAATAAGTAAGTCCCCCTGATACTTTTCAATATAGCTCGAGAAATATTTGATTAAATCTGTTCATTCTAATATCAAATTATTCAGACTTTTCTTACCCACATTTTAATGGGTTGTTTGTTTATGCTGAATAAGTTTTCATAATGAAATTATGGTTTCATTGCACACGATAGAGTTGCAGTAAGCGTTTCACAACGCAATACTGGGTGTTTGTCTACAGGGCTTAACTTGTAATACAAATTTATAGAGGTCGGGTGTTGTTTATAACAAAAAAGTTAATATAACGGATTCATTAGACAGATATTTTATGGACCTACGAGAGAGGTCTATTCCCTAACAGTTGTATCTACAGAATTCACAGTCTAATTGTTTAAAGAATTGTGATTGAATCGATTTGATTCAACATTTCAGCAAATTTTTATATATTTCCTTTTACATTTGCTTCTGTCAACAGTGCTTAACACAACTACGTGCAACAAAAAAATAGCAACATTCTCACATAAATGGTGCAACAAATAGAACATAATGGTAATATTTCTAATCTCGATATATTTACAATATATTTTCTTCCATTTTCCATATCTTTTAATTCTTTAACCTTACAAGCAGTGTGTATCTTAGGACACTATGGCTCGAATTCACAAAGGAGGTTTGGTTTAAACCATGGTTTAAACCCCCTCCTGGTGGTTTTAAGCGTACGTGCGCACGGAATCCGATCCAATCATATATTTTCTTTGAGTGCGCGCATGGGCAATTTGCGCTTATTTACGCCTATTTCAGTACGCTTACGGAGGTTTAAACCATGGTTTAGGCTTAAACCTCCTTTGTGAATTTGGGCCAATATATTTACAATATATTTTCTTCCATTTTCCATATCCTTTCATTCTTTGTCCTTACAAACAGTGTGTAACTTAGTAAACTATAGGTTTTGAAAATTAGATATAACTGGATTGGAAAATTGGGAGTATGTCAAGGTATTCATGCATATAAAATTGAATTCAAAATAGTTATGCAAATACAGGGTAATCACGCTACAGAATTAAAGTAGAGCATATGACTTGTTAAAGTTAGAACTCATAAGTTCATTTTAGCCTTTTCACTGTATGGGAGTATCCCCTCCATAATAAGATTTTCGCAAAATTTCACGGAATAATTTAATAAACAGGACTTGTTTGCGATGTCAATATATATTTGTTTACGATTTATCGGTAAACAGTGAAGTTATACAGGGGCACCCCAAACTAAGTTTTTTTTTCTGAAATCCTTTATTGTTGTCGAAAATAAGTATCTTCAGTTGTTTTTCTTTCTTATCCCTTACGGATATATTTTTCTTCAATCGTTTTACAAAATGGTGGGCTAACATGACGGGAAATTAAGTCTGAGTCCACTACACCATATAAAATGATCAACATAATTATGCCTCTGTATATTATGACCAGCCCCTCCTGAAACGGCATAATGATAATAAACAACAGAACTTCTTATAATATAGTGGATAATAACTCATAATTAGTCCCTATTCACTTTATACATATTAATATAAATTGACTCATCTAATTACATTCTACAGAACAAGTAGAATTACATCTATAGAAATGTTCGCAACGTTCCTGTTCCCCCTTGGTATAAGATGGTGTATTTATATAACATTGATAATAATGACAGAAAACAAAGAAGGCAAAGATTAGTATCTAACTTTAAAGAGTGAATATCAAAGTGGTGAACTAAATGAGATCATGTCGATATATCTTGAATCGTATTATATCAGGATTCTATATCTATGAATTTGAATTAAACTGAATTTAATTGAATTTAATTTAATTGCATTGCTTAAAAATGCATAGTTATCAGAAGGTTAAAGAGAGAGAGACTATCTAGCGCCATGGTCTCACTGGTTGCCGACTTCCGACAACCACTGGTCGATAGTTGGTTGTCTGAGATAGTAAAAGAGGTTTTCGTCAATCTTTATTTGGTTGTCAGCGGCCGCCAACTGGTTGTCAAAGCAATTTGGTCGGCTTGAGGTTTACGCTGCTGCATCGAAAACCTTTTGCCGACCAACATGGTTGTGGGGAGGTTCTTCTTTGTTTTCTATAGGTGGTGACAGGTCTCGGACTGATCGCCGACTGATCTTTAGTGCTCGTCGACCATCGCCGAGCAGATTTTTATGAGCTTCTTAAATTTGAGTAATATATCCAGACAACCTCGTATACATCTTGCTGTGCACCCATCCAATAGTGTATTATTCATGTTATTCATGTATTGCATTAATTGGTGACCTATTCATCGCAACCTGGCATAAATTTAGACATTTTTTGCAGCAGTGATTCATAGCCTTTCCGTATATCGCCGACTGCCGTAAGAACATCGGCCATCAGTCTACGACCGGTTGTTTATAATCGCCGATCAATTTACAACCGTTCCTACAAGCGGTGGACGTTCAGTCTTTGATGATTGACGATTGGCGTATAACCGAAAGGCCACTATCCAACAACCGATCGGCAACTGTTTTTTTTGTTTTTGTTTTTTGCATATCGATTTTCGATGGTCGCAGCTTTTTTGGTTGTCAGAAGTCGGCAGTCGGTCGTAAGGCCAGTGTGACTATGGCTTTAGTGTGTGAAGAAAATGCTTCTTTCTATGTTTTCTGAAGGAAAAAGTATCATGATCATCTACACATGTCAATCTCTGTTATAATGATCATCGTCCGTTACATTTCATAACGTTATATGAAGCAAACATTTAGATAATCAATGAATAGACTCATATATATATATATATATATATATATATATATTCAGTTTCAGTTTATTGTTTCACATTTCACATCCATGTGTTTTTACAGTATAAATGGTACAAACAAACATGAGATATTTTGTCAGAGAAATTAAAAGAAGATGAGTACCTCATATCTTTATGTTTGCATGCAATATTAATTGAAAAGACTGGGCTAGAATAACAGTGAAATATTAAGGAGCCTATTAGGAGAAAGCTACGCTTGTGAGTTATAGGCTCCAAAGAGTAATACAATTTGTAATAGTCTTTAAAAATAGTGGGAACGACCAATGCATGATACAGCAATATGAGTATATAAATAAACTTGTTGGGTCGCAGAATCAAAATCGCATTCAAAGAAATAGTATTGGATGGTTTTGTCACTTTCATTACAGCAATGATATTACAGTTCACGTTTTTAGGGTCAATAAGCATTTCCTGTACGCCGTGGCAATTTCTGAAGCATATACCGAAGTGCTCACATGATTTATAGCATTATTTTCAATTTTTACCGATTTTTTACACAAGAAAAGACATAAAACAACAACCACGTACGCACTAATGTATAACGGGATTATGATGTCAGCATTTCGTCTTGAATAAATAGAACATTTTATCAATAATCTGAGCTGCCTGGCCTTACATGCTATCAGTGTATGTAATACGGTGTAAAAATGAAGCCCAGGGGGAAAAAACACTTCAAAATCATCATGTGCTTCACAAAAACATATGCAAGTGACCGGAAATGCCAGACTCATTTTCCCATAGACTCAGTGTTAGACTAAAGCGTATGGCCATACGCTTTCGTAAATGGGAGAATTAAGTCATAGATATCTTAATTATAGCATTATATATTTGAAAACCTTTATATGCCGGCTATTTATTTATCCTTCTGAACATTATTATACAAGACAGATATCAAATTTCAACCATTTATTAAATCAAGCCTCCACAAAGTTACCGAATGCCTTTAATTCAAGTAAAATCTCTAGTATAACTAACTAGCAACTGTAATGAAGACTTATCATGTTTATACCGTTAGTATATTAACTGGTATTGTCACTCGTATGCACAGTAAAGTGCTTCTGGAAGCACTGTATCGAAATGCCATCAGGCAAAGACTGAATCCAGGTTCCCTCGATTTTTTAATGCGGAGGAGCAGAAGATCCCGAGTTATCTTAAATTTCCCAGCACGCACATCCAAGCGCTATAGGGTAAATTTCAACACAAGTTTTCTCGATAGAATTTTATTTGATTTCATATCAAAACAAAGTAGATAATAATGGCGACTTATATTAGTGCTCACATCCGTCACGTAGTGACACTCATGGCGCTATTACCCCGGTTATAGTCGAGCCGCCAAAGTACCTAGCGCTCAAGCATATCAGGTACCCAAATGTAGATTAGTGTCTTGCCATAGGATCGAACATCAGTGCCTTGGTGGTATTCGAACCCCGTACCTTGTGATTTGCAGAACGGTGACTTATCCACTAGACCACAACACCTCATCATCAGATAACATGTTAAAAATAAATTGGATTGTAAAAAGAAAGCAGGAACGGGAAAGTGGAAACTAGGATGTAATCTAAACACAGCTTTCATTATGTTCTATAGATGTGGTTCAATCTAGGAGATATTAATGCACTTTCTTCGTCGGAGTGATAGGAATTTCATTACCATTGTCAACCGGATCAATGGGCTCCAGATAGAATGTGCCCTTCCGATTACATGTGACCATCGATTGCTGGGATTTCCTCGCCTTGGGAATCATGAGTCGAAATCGGAATTTCCTGACCCCTGTCATCCGAACCAGTTAGCCCTAGATAGATGTCCCGTTCCGGTTCCATGTGACCACTGATTGTTGGGTTTTCCTCGCCTTTGGAATCATGAGTGGAAATCGGAACTTCATGACCCGTGTCATCCGAATAAGTGAGCCCTAGATAGATGTACCCTTCCGGTTCCATGTGACCACTGATTGCTGGGTCTTCCTCGCCTTGGGAATCATGAGTAGAAATCGGAATTTCATGACCCGTGTCATCTGAACCAGTGAGCCCTAGATAGATGTTCCCTTCCTGTTCCATGTGACCACTGATTGCTAGGTTTTCCTCGCCTTGGAAATCATGAGTCGAAATCGGAATTTCATGACCCGTGTCATCCGAACCAGTGAGCCCTAGATAGATGTTCCCTTCCTGTTCCATGTGACCACTGATTGCTAGGTTTTCCTCGCCTCGGGAATCATGAGTGGAAATCGGAATTTGATGACCCGTGTCATCCGAATCATTGAGTCCCAGATAGATGTGCCCTTCTGGTTCCATGTGACTATTGATGGTTGGGTTTTTTGGGCTTTGGGTATCATGAGTGGGAATCGGAATTTCACAATCCCTGTCATCCGATTTAATGAGCCCCAGATAGATGTGTCCTTCTGGTTTCTTGTGGCAAGTACGCTCTGCTCGGTTTTCTTCGCCTATAGGATCTGTGGGAATTTCACTGTAGGTATGGGACTGCGTGATGGAGTCCACTTCCAATGAAACTGCTGCATTTCCTTCCTCTGTGGGATTAGCCCGATGTGGGACAGGGACATTTTTTCTGAGCTTGAAGACTACAACGACGAATACTAGTAAGATTATTATTACAGCAGAAGTTATGATGAGAACTGTCGAATCCAAGACACTTTCAATGACAACGTCTCGAGCTAGTCGATCTGTGAAACAACAGTATTGAATATGATTAAGAAAACTGATGTCGCAATCTATGAAAAATATTATCCGCTTTATCTCGGTCGAACATGCAGATAAATGAATAAAGTAGGTGTCTAAACCTATCTATCGCAATAAAACTATTCTTGAAGTGACCACGTACTTCTCATTTTAAGGTTAATTTATGCATATGTGTGCCATCATGCACTACCAAAAAATGACATTATGTCCAAAATATTTTATTTCGTTCCATATCATACGTCAATTACCACCTCCACCTGATCCACTGTTCACTTGCTGCATACTTTACTTACGACAAATTTGTCCCGATCTAGTGTAAAGGTCCACATCGCGCGCACAAGGCTGGAACTAGACAAGGCCCTGAGGCCTGAGCTAATTTTGATTCACCATTTTGTTTTGTATTTTCTTTTTCAGTATTCTATAATCTCAAATTCAGCAAAAAGTTTATTATTACAGTATTTATAAGAGGAATTGTCATCTTCTCTTAAAAATAATAACAACATATTGTAAACATCGTCACATGCTATACAAACAATCATAACAAACTATTGGCATCATTATCACATTGTAAACATAATCTTCCCAACTTTTCAGAAGTCATTATAGCGTGTAAAACTCAAAATTATATTGCAAACACCATAAGTATATCTGTAAAGAATATATAAATGTATTACCTCTTCACTTAATGATGATAACTTAATGTCATTAAAATAATCTATTTCATCGATTGTATAATGCAAAGCTGCAACGAAATGTATGTACACGAAAGGAGAAGACCATAAAACTGTCATAATACTTTGGATAACATCGAATACGTGTTTACCAATACAGCTTGTTCCATTTCTGATGAAGCCATCATTACAGAGGCAAACGAAAGATCCAGAGGTGTTAATACATGTAGCATTGATGTGACAATTGTCCGTGCCAGAAAGACATTCGTCGTCATCTAATGAAATACATTTCAATTCACAGACAAAATGATGTCATAACAAGAACTATTGGCATACTGGCTAAATAAATTTCAAGACTTGCTTCGTTCTAAATATTTCCATCCTTGGGCCCTGCTAGAATATTGCAAAGGTAGTATGTTTCGGATAGAAATTCGGTGACAGGAAAGCAACATTTTATACCAGCGAAAGGATCCTCCCGTTGCCATGATTTTGTTGTAGTTGTTTTGTTGGGTTTTTTTTTCTTCAGTTGGCGCACTATTTTTTTTAAAATCCCAAATCTCTAAATTTACTGGCATAAACTAGGAATTCGCCATTATCACTTTTGAATTTGGAAAGAGAGTATAATTATGGGCAAGTCCAGTGTATTTCGTATATCTTAACAAGTTTTATGGAAGTGCATTATGGAGTTGTGAATATTACTTGACATAAAATACAATTTTATTTTGTCTCATCCAAACTCTGGGAGGGCTATCGGCTTGATACAGGTATCAGATAGGCATATACTAAAATCTTAGATGTGGTCGGTAACGTATGGGACAATTAACAGTCTGGACTTGCCCACATAACATCCCCTCCCCTTAACGATACTCCTGTTTTCCCATCACTTTGGTTTAACCATTTTAACAATAATGAAAATTCTGTCAATAAAAAACAGCATCAATCGCTATTTATTATGTTCATCTGTAATGTAATTCGTAATATGTAATTTGTACTGACAAGTATTTACCCACAGTATCATGATAACTTACCAATACAACGTATTCCGTCACCGGTATATCCAACATTACAGGCACATGTGAAAGATCCAGCGGTGTTAGTACATGCAGCATCGGCGTCACAATTATCGGTGCGAGCAGTACATTCGTCCTCATCTAGAAATAGCATTCCCCGAAATTTTAAAATTTGATATATTTTGATATAATTTGGACTGGCCAACGCAATACATTGTTTTTTGTACAACTTTTTTTATTCATGTTGTTTGTGCAAATACGCATGCGCTGTTTAAAACGAAAGCCTATCAAAATACATTACATGTTTCACTTTAATAAACGCCACTTATTCATCTATACATGTAATATATAAATTTTCATTGAGTATATCCTCACATAAAGCTCTTATCGGTAAAACTTTTTCCTTTTCCAGAGGAAGCCATCATTATAGAGGCAGACGAAAGATCCAGAGGTGTACATAATTATACCTGTAGCAATTGATGTGACCATTGTCAGTGCCAGAAAGGCATTCGTCGTCATCTAGAAATAATGTTATTTGCATGCACCGCCAAAATAATGGCATAATGACATAATGGCGTCACAATAGCATCAATCGCTATTTATTATGTTCATCTAATCATGCTAATTATGTAATTAGGTACTGACAAAATATTGACCAACATTACCATGATTATGGATAAGCGCTTACCAATACAACGTATACCGTCACCGGTATATCCAATGTTACAAGCGCAGGTGAAAGATCCAACGGTGTTAGCACATGCGGCATCGGCATCACAATTGTCAGTGCTAGCAGTACATTCATCCTCATCTAGAAATTATATTCCCCAAAATATAAAATCTTAATAAGACCTATATAGATTATACGGGGTCATTCCAGTAGACCGACAGTCCGCGAGAACGAGAGCCCACGAGACCGACAAAACAAAGAGAATACATAGGCAAATATGGAAAAGATAAAAAGTTCCAAAAGGTCCAACAGACCGACAAAACAAGGAAATACATAAGTCTCCTGGGATGTAGCCAAATTGCACTCGCTAAAGCAGCAATACATTTTTTTTCGCATAACTTTTATTTCATATTGTCTCTATTTGACGATCCTATGCAAACAATAGCGAACCTAGAAAACTTATGTGGTTCCAGAACAATTTTGCCGCCCTTAGACATGCTAAATGCATATCGGTTAATACCCATTTTAAACATCGCCCGATTTAAGTTTTAGAAACAAAGAAATACCTCAGAAATGTTGCTGTTGATTTTGTTGATGCAACGAAAAAATCGCTCAAAAAGGCATCAAATTTAAGAGGGGTTGGTGATCATCTCAGATCCGTCTTTACATCTCCATCCCTATAGCGATATTTCTGTTTTATTTTACTTTAGTTTAAGTAATTTCACACTAATAACATTTCTACAAATGAAAAAATTTACAATCAATCGCTATTTATCATGTTTATCATGTTCATCTGATTATGTACCGACAAATATTGACCAACATTATCAAGATCATCGATAAGTGCTTACCAATACAACGTACTCCGTCACCGGTGTATCCAACATTACAGGCACATGTGAAAGATCCAACGGTGTTAGTACACGAGGCATCGGTATCACAATTGTCAGTGCTAGCAGTACATTCGTCCTCATCTAGAAATTATATATTCCCCAAAATGTAAAAATATCCTACATGTCCTATAAGGTAGACCTATATAGATTATACGGGTTGATCCCAGTAGACCGACAGTCCACGAGACCGTCAGACCACGAGAACCGACAGCCCGCTAGACCGACAAAACAAAGAAATACATAAGGGAAGTTAGAAAAATGTCCGTGTAGTGAACCCTCAAGGAAAGTTGTCAGAAGGCCCGCGAGACCGATTGTCGGTCTAGTGGGCTGTCAATCTCGTGGAATGTTGCCAGATTACGCTAGCTAAAGCAATACATTATTGTTCGTATAAATTTTTTATTTATATTGTCTCCATTTGGCGCTCCTATGCAATCAATAGCGAACCTAGAAAACTTCTTTCCGTTGAACATGGAATGCCATTAATAGTGCTCTTGGTAAAACTTATTGTATGACAGATCCAGTACAATATTGAAAGATTCACTGATAAGGACGAAATACGTTGACTTTTTGATGAACATATCTTTATCAATATGGGTTGTGAATTAAGTCGCTCTATTCCTATTTATTAAAATGTAGATTTTAGAAAATATCTCTGTTTAAATGACAAAACTGCATTTTTTAGGCCTATAACTAGTAAAGCAATAATTGACTTTGTAATTAAAATGAATTCCGCATCAGGTGCTGGTTACGATGGAGTAGAAAAAAAGTATTCCCTGATACAATGACATTTGCTATAGAGTAATACCATTTTCATTTTTAATGGTCCACCTGAAATTATGTCTAATTATCTGTTTTGCCTGTCTTTAAAAAAAATCGAAAAATGCATTTACTCTAGATAATTATAAAGTGCAATATTCCTAACCACAGTCAATATGGTTTTCGAGCGCGGCATTCCATAACACCTGCTATTTTACACTTTGTTTGTAAAGCGGGTAGGGCAATTGATAAAGGAGAAATAATAATTTGTTTGTTTCTTAATCTGAGCAAAGCCTTTGACTCTTTAGACCACAATATCCTATTAGAAAAATTACATATTCTTTGAATAAGAGGATTCATATTACTCTTATTCTCGGAATAAGAGGAATTATATTACAGCTTTTTAGGAATTATTTATCAAATCGTAAAGTGTGTTGTACTTGGTAATAATAGATCCCAATATCTGCTTATAAAATGTGGTGTACCCCAGGGAATCATTCTTGGCTCGATCCTGTTTTTATATTATAGAAATGATATTACTAATATTTGTTTGGGGACGGCACCAGTGTTTTTATGTCGCATAAAGATTTATATACTCTCCAAGCACATTTCAATCAAGAAATTGTTTCGTTAACACATTGGCTACCCCTTAATAAATTGTTAATAAAAAGAAAACCAATTATATGTTATTCCCAAATAGGAAGCCCAATTCTGACTCCGTTACTATAAATAAGGATGATGCAATAATATACCTGGTATAAGCAATAAAATTCATTGGAATAAATATAGATGATAAATTGACCTGGAATGTTCACATTTTTGTCGTTTGTAAAAAACTATCAAAACATATTGGTGTAATATATAAACTTAAGTCTCTTCCGAAACAAAATAACATATGGTATTATTGTTTGGGGCAACGCTGTTTTTGCATATCAGGAGACACTTCAGAAACGTACAATAAGAATTATCAGCAACTCATCTTTTACTTCTCATACTGCACCTTTATTTTACTCACTAAAATATTTGCGTTTTCGAGATATCTACAGCCCTGGAAAAAATTATTAGACCAAGCTTCTGTAATAAGGGTACTATGCATACAAAATTATAAAAATGATTTGTCTTTGTGTTTCAATGAATGAATACCAAATTCCAGCAATTATACCTTGCTTTTATGATATTTTATTCCTTCTAACCACAATAATAACACTATCAGTAACCATTCTTGGTCTAATAATTTTTTCCATGGCTGTTTATATACCAGACATGTATATTTAGGTATCTATGCATAAACCACCCCCTCCCTGTGTCTTTATCTAAATTGTTTATTTGAATTGTAATATTCATTCACACAGTACTAGGAATGCTAAAAACTTTCATTTGCCATTTATTCGTACCAAATTGTTTCAAAGGATTTTTGTTTTTCAATGGACCTGTGCAATGGAACTCGATGCGAATTGATATTCAGACATCCCCAACTTTCATTTCTTTTAAGTCTAAATGCACAAAATAATTAATAGAACAGCATATTAAGCAATGAGATGACAATATTCTATTGATATACCTATTGTTTTGTTGTTGTGTCTTGTTTTGTTTTGTTTTGTTTTGATTTGTATTGTCTTGCTTTGTTCCTTAAAACCACAGTCACACTAACAAGACCGACGCCAGACCGACGCCAGACCGAACATAAAATTACATTGCCACCAATGGCCAACAAGCGGTCTTTTAGGAGTCGGCGTGGGGTCGGTTTGGTGGTGTGACTGTGGTATTAGTCGTTAAAATTAGTATTTTGGGGTAACTTGATTAAAAATGTATTGTGAAATAGAATATTATATACATATTACTTTTCTGGGAAAGCCTCTCATAAGGGCCTATTCCTTTTTGGCTGCCACCTACTCCAGCGTTATATGTATCTGTTTAGTATTCAGTTTTAGTTCTGCGTATGCTGTCGAATGAAATAAATCAATGAACTGAATTGAATTGATTTTTTTAAATGTTATTTTTTTTAATTTGTTTATTTATTTTCTATTTATTTATTTATTTATTATTATTTTTTTTTTCTTTATTTTTTTTTATTTTATTTTATTTTTTATTTTTTTATTTTTTTTTGGGGGGGGGGATAGATTTGTGATTATGTAGTTCCAAAACAATTATGTTGCCCTCAGACATATTAAATGTATATCGGTTAATACACTTTAAAAAATCGCCGATTTAAACAAAAAACAAAAATATTAAAAAAAAAACATATTGCTGTTTCTGTTGATGCAACCAAAAAAAAATCAATCCAAAATCATTGCTTTTATTTTTGTAAAATTATTTTTGGGCTTTAAAAAAAAATCATCCAGGAGTTAGTGTTTGTATTTTAGATAATGGCTGATGGTAGATATACCAAAATAATCTGTTTCTTTTCTGCACGTGCACCATTTAGGACAATAACAAACATCAAATATATCTCGATTTAAATGAAATAAATCCGATTTTTTTTTTTTTTTTTTTTTTTTTGGGGGGGGTCATGATTTTTTTCCCCCCAACCCTGTACCTAGCCCATACGGTGTTTTGTAGCGATGGGGCATTGTATCTCTCTACTGTCTTATTTATTTATTCATTTATTAATTTCAAGCTTCCTCATGTCTGGGAGGGGGCGGGGGCCAAACTCCAAATATATTAATATGTATACACTGTATGAGTCAAACCAACGCTATGTATACTGATAAAAAATATCATCGAATATTGTCAATAAGTGCTTACCAATACATGTGACTCCGTCACCGACGTATCCAGCATTACAGGCACATGTAAAGGATCCAACGGTGTTAGTACATAATGCATTGCTGTCACAGTTGTCAATGCCAACAAGACAAGCATCGGCTGAGAGAAATGTTAATCATAAAATATAAGGCATAGTAAAAGATAAAACGATGTCTTTGTGTAGTTATGTTATTCTATCATTCTAATGAAAAGACAGTATGCATTGATAAACAAATGCAGTAAGGAAAAACCCATCGGGAAAAGGGGGTACACTACCGGACACTAAAAAGACCCAAAAGCAGCCCCTTCACGGGTACAATACTGAACCTGATATGTTTTACCATGGAGCTACAAACCAATTCATGGTCTTACCTTTAACGGATGCAACGCAACGGTTTCGATGCTTTGGGGTGCAAAAGACGTTAGAAATGCACCCTGTTAATTATTATTATTATTATTATTATTAGACTTCATTCTTGTTCTCCTTTTCAGCATGTTGTTTTAAGACTTTATTTCAAAAGAACTCGTAATACATGCGGACTACATATAGTATGGAGTATATAGCATGTAGCATTTTAAGGTGCTAACTAACTTTTAAATATAAACGTTGATATTTGGTCCAGAACAGAAACATTATAAAAAGCAATGTTGTATATTATAATGAAATTACAGCTATAACAATCATATTCTAAGATATGATTTCAAAGTAATTCACACAGTGGAATTCATATTATTCTCATTTTAAAGAATATATATATATATAATTTCGCTTATCAAACGTTGACTATTTTTGGTTTTGGGGGAGGGGAGGGGATCGTTGAAAGTTCTCTGGTGGTAATATCACCGTGCTGATGGGAAGATGGTTTGACATGTTTTGTCCATAACATCCTCAAGAATCACAAAACTCTAACATTATAAAGTCAATCATCTTTGTTCTTATGGAAATTAGTAGCACTCACTTATGAAGACAGCTATGTAGCCTAATCCACCGCAGCTATCGGTAAGGTCCCCTGAACATGGAACCTTACAGTTGGCATCTGTTCCCACTCCAAGTCGAGTATAATTAGCACTAGCTTCACCACAGAAACATTCATTTGCATTTTCAACTCCAGCGTATGTATAGCCAGTACAAAAATGGATGCAGTAGGAAACGGTCATGGATAGATCGACTAAACTATCCCTGGGTAAGACTCTATCATTGGCACTGTCCATAAAGCATCCAAGATATCCGTTACCTGTAGATGAAAAATTCAACCAAAGGCTCAAAAACATCCATTACAGGGTGCAAAAAGGAACTTTAAGCGCAAAACGGCCCTTCTTAAAGTTTTTTTACCGGAGTTGACCGGGAGGGGGAAATGGGTGGGGAGTGGGAGTAAATTTCTCACCGAAATTAAACTTGGTGGCTCGGGGCCACGTGTCCTCCTTCCCCATCCCCTTGGATACGCCACCGTATCAGCGGGTGAGTCATTAAATTCGTTTTAAAAAGCATAGCTTTTAATTCAAATAAATTATCTAAATTCAAAATGAACGTTTATCTACAATAAACCTACCATGACACGAAACTGCCCCTGCTATACTGCATGATGAAGATTTAACAGTTGGGCACTCCGACAAGCCACTTTCCCCTGAAATATTCAAGTACAAAAAAACATAATAAAATTGCAATTGTAGTATCTGGATTCAATTTGCTAACTACCAACATGTAAGCCTTCCCGGGGGAGAGGGGTGATTTTTTTTAATCATGACCAGGGGGACGCCACATGCAAGGAATGCCAATGGAGCATTTGTGAGAGTTTGCATATATGCAGTGCTAAACTGCAGACACCCCTTGTTTTCTTTTCCCAATAAAATAACGTGAGGATAATCATACTAATGCTGATGAAGATGATGATGATGATAATAATAATAATAATAATAATATAGGTTTTCCCGCCCAATTTCGTCCAAATTGCATCCGATTTAACGATGCGATCATTCAATTTCGAGCGAATTTGAATGATCACCGAGATCAACATTCAAAAATCTAACTATAGTTCATTCAATTTAATTTTATTTGCTTGCGCTTTCTGGATTTTCTCACATTAACGGGTAAAAGGCGCGTTCAAATAAAAAAATGGACGTAAAATGCATTCAAATTTGCACCAGCACTGCCCTGATGAACGTTAAAGGTAGTGCATAGTGTCGGGGATTCAAAAATAAATTTTATTCATTTTTTGTTATAACACTCCCTTTGGGGTACCTAACCAACCATCCAAACCGCAGATTCTAATATTGTTTAGTTTTCTAGATTTTAACGTTTTTTCTATTTAATGTATTTTATTAAATTCAGGGATCGCCTTTTTATCGGGGGACCCCCGATAAAAATGCGATCCCTTAGCACCAAAGGCAGAATTGCTAAGCCCTATATCTCAGTTATTTATTGGCCGATCGCCATGAAACTTTGAATCAGAATCCGATCGATCAATTTCATTTATGGGCGCTCTTATTTCCTTTCCGTAAAATAAAAATCACGCATGTGCGTTCATTTTCGAAATGCGAGCATTGCATTTTCCCGACTTTCAAATTCACGCAATAATCACGATGAGCCTATTTGGGGCGTCCAATTTCATTTTCAGGTGATCAATTTCATGCACTCAGTTTAGTGGAGAAGATAAAATACATTTTTGAAGAAGGGGTTAATAGGGGGAGAAGGGGACGAGTAGTGGTTGTTTTTGATAAGCACACATACACAGTCTACGCAGTCCACCCGCACCCCCCCCCCCCCCCCCAACAAACACGCACGCCGAAATCTTATTTTCATAGGCTTCTATGCAGTATGTTTATTTTTTAAAGGTTCTATATTGTTCTGAAGTTGTATCTCCTTATGATACCATGTCCTATTATGTTCATGTATTCTTCAATATACTAATATCATGTCCTTGTATATATATATGTTCATGTATTCCTCAATACTTTTTTTTTTCATTTCAAGAAATTTTATATAATAAGGCCCAGTCAGCAGTGCATCCAAACAGCACACCGACAATCTTTAAAGGTAAAGGTTTGCATGGTGGTACTGATAACGTTGAGAAGGTTTAAGGTTCACCATGTGGTTAGTCCTGAAAGGGACTGTTGAGTAAGAAGAAGAAAGTGGAGAAAGTTAAAAAGAGGAGAAGAATTGACTGTCCGTCATTAGGAGTGTCCTGATGACGGACAATCAACCTGTCCGAAACGTCGAGTCTTCTCCACTCTCAGCCTTCTCATCTGGTTGACAGTCTTTTTCAGGAATGCACACTTTCAAGAAAAATTACCTCTAAATTCTCTTACTCTATCTCGCCTTTCATTTCTTCTCCTCTTAACTTTCTCCACTTTCTTCTTCTTATACCCAACAGTCCTTTTCAGGACTAACCACATGGCGATATTTCTAACTTATACTCCACCATACCCACCACTAACCACACAATGCGTCAATTCAAAGACCAACTGATAAACAACATGATCTCACATTCTCACAAGTGCAAGTCAATAAGACATCAATAAACAACAAAGGAGCTAACTACTTGCAATAATTCTTTTACAGTAAACGCACTTATTTGAAACATGATTGTCTTTTCACGAATATGAATAACCAACGAAATTCCCTCGCCGGCTTGAAATTAATTTGAATGCTCATTGCTAAAACAAAATGCATGTGAGTACGCTCCAATTTTAAATTTGAATAACGCAAATGAGAAATTGATTGAATCTGAACGACCGGATTTTGAATTTGAAAGCCGATTCAGTGCTGCGAGCGTGAAATGCGTGAAACTAATTGACCGGGAAAACCTATAATAATAATAATTATGATAATATCATCAACAACAATGAATATAACAATAACGATAACAGTAGTATTATTATTAGTAGTAGTGATGGTAATAGTAGTAGTAGTAGTGGTGTGGGAGTAGTAGTAGTAGTAGTAGTAGAAGTAGTGTTTTTTTATTTCTTAATGCATGGTTTATCTATTTGATTTCAGAAATTAGTGTCATCAATCGTTCACGTTGGAAAAATAATTGTTTCAATCGGTATGTTCCGCGTCAGTATTTGGCATCAATATTTTAATGAAGCGCTTTACATTTAGGATATTGTTAATGAAAATGTCGAATATATTGTGCTTACCACCATTACAATCTAGAGCTAAGCGAGGTGTGGAAATATTTACGTAAGGTGTCCGTGATACTGCTAGGCTTGCTCCCGTGAATCCCAACTGTCTACAGATAACGATGACGTCATTGATACCAAGATTTATTCCACATGTTGTCTCCCATGTCCCGTTGTCTTGCCTGAGCTCAACTGTGCCTTTACTGGAGGATGGACCTCCAAAAAGTCTGACATCTTTCGGCAGCGAAATGCACGAATGAAATATAGATTTACTTTTTAAAAATAGTCAGTTGTGACAGATGGTCCTAAATGTGCTTACAGTGGAACTATAACGAATAAACCTGTGCCGACCTGTCTGATATAAATCTTTCAAGGCGATGGGTAGCGGAGCTGGGAGGGGGTTGTGGTGCTGCAGCTCCAATTCCCCGCCCCTTTCCCACTTTTTTTAAGTAGTCACATTTCATAATGCTTATGAAGTGAAAAATAATATGCTCGTACGCATGCTCTGAAGGCAATTTTCAAAACTATATTCTACAAATAAAGCTATTCTAGGGCAAGTCCGGTCCCAAATAATTTGCTTCCATTAAAAGCAGAAAACTATTAAGACCGTGAACAGATCACAAAAAGTTTGAGGAAAGTTGGAATTATTTTTGAATGACATGAAAAACTATGTAAAAAACTGTTTTAAAATTCTCCTCACATAATTATGTATTAGCACGTCGGTTATGAATTTGTGACGTCATTATATATACCAATTGTTTGTTTAATATTGATTTCCCAGTTTTTTCCCAAAATTGATTTCCTCGTACCTTTACCCTATAGTAATACGGTTTTGCTTGTATGCCATAATATAAAGGGTTTGTTCTGTTAAAATCATGCAAAATGGGAATTCTATTGGAATTTTTAAATAAGAATAACAACTGAATAATTATTGAACACGTTTATGAAAATAGTCTCAATTTCTATCAGTCCATGAAAGATTTTGTGAAGTTGCATGCATGCACAGGCATCGAAATCACCTGGGCAAAGAAACGAGGAAATCAATTTCTTAGGAATAAAAAGGGAAATTGACGGTATCAAAACAAAGTAACAGATAAAGAGTAAGGGAATGGCGTCACAAATTTACAACCAAGTTGTCACTTTAGGGATTTTCATAGTTTTCCATAGTTTTTCATGTCACTAAAAATTCATAAATTTCTTATTAGTTATCTGATTTGCCTCAAACTGTCTTTCGATCTGTTAGTCTTATTTTTCTGCTTTTATTGAAAGCAAAATATTCTGCGATCGCACTTACCCTGTACAAATCCATTTGTTTGTAATTTCTCTCAAATTAATGTGTATATCTGCCATTGGTTTCCAACAGTTGGGTATTTGGTGCTTATAAGAATATGTTCAAGAATGTAAGGAATGATATTTATCAAATGAAGTTAAGTTTCAATCCATATTTTCTAACAAGTTGTTTGTTTTTACTGTAAAAATCCGTAAAACACGTTATCATAGTACCGGTACGCGTATAGGTATGGGGATTTCTTTGGTCCTACAAAATACTCCATTGTTCCAAAATATACCCCCTCTCCGATCGCCGCCCCAGGTGTTAATAGATCTGGTTGGCAAATAAATAATGATGTTATTACCAAAAAGCTAGAAGAAAATACACGTGAATAGCAATATCAAGTTGAAGAATAGAAGTAAGACAACGGATAACATTCAGTATATACCCTTAATCATTAAAAGTGAGAACCGATTCTGCATGCATGAAATAATTATCACCTGTTATCATACTACCGACGAAATGTTGATCTAAATGGGCGAGAATCCCCATCACGAGTGTAAGAGTCCATCCTTTTGAAACCATCTTTCCACAATAACTATTTCACTCGAGTTGGAAAGAATAATGTGAATAGCCGCATCTTGAAATTGTTCTGGGATGACCAAATGAAGAAAATGAATAAAACTCTGAGAACATACAACAAAAAAAAAGATCTCGTCTGCACTCACAGATTAAAAGTTGACACTTTAAGAGAATGCATGAGGCCAAGCAAAGTCTAACCCAGACTTACAATCGTGACACTTGAATGTGTTGCATGCATGGGAGCAGCTACCTTAGCTACAATCGCACGGGTCGGCGTAGTTTTGAAACTGTAAGTTTCGAAACCTCGAAGTTTTAAAACAACGACGAGGGTTCACATGGCTTGTACCGAAAAGATGGGTAGTGTTGCGTCGCATCGCGTTGACTGGAACGCCACCATTCGTCCAAAGCCCCCCCCCCCCCCCCCCCCGATTTCGCTGAAAGGGTGCGTTGACCTTTCTAAATATTGTTGTAACATTATTTATCCAGTCAACGCGACGCCCGAAACGACGACTGCTCTAAGTTATGAGTACCTGCGCTAATTGAGCCTGTGAAGGCATTTTACCCATACGTCCGTTGTTTAAGTACTATATTTACACTGTTTATTTTTTCATCACCTTTTAAACTACATTAGTCTTGTATGGCACGCAAAAGACCGTTCAAGTCACTAATATAACGCGGTCATTACGTCAGCTATTGACGCTTCGTGTGTGCCGAGCTTTATAGTTCAGATCACGTGTTACGACTCACAAAGGTTTCTGCCTGCACATTCATGAAAGCAGCATATGCCCGCCCAGTTTTTTAACATTCCATGATTCTGAATAACTTCCCTCAACCTCCCACATGAAATTGGTTGGTAGTGTCCTTAGACAGTGGCGCAGCTACGGGAGGGGGGGGGGGGGGGGGAAGAGGAGAGCAAGTGAATAGCGGCCTTGTTATTTTGCATTTCATTCTCTAAATGTGACTGGTGCCCCTATGGTACCAGTGTAGCTGGAATCTCTCTCCGCCACTGTCATTGCAGTTAAATTTCAGCAGGGGGAATATGATAATTGCAATGTTCTATCGGCGCGTCACTACGTTCTATTGAACAGCAAAAGTAAATTACACGTTTTCTGCTGAAAATTACCCCCTCCTTCCCCCCCCCCCCAAAAAAAAAAAAAGGATTTAAGTAGGCCGGTAACTGATAAGTGCATACACAACTGAATATTTAATTGATTTTTATTTTATTGTATCTTATTTGTTTCCACGTTCAGTTTACATAATCATGATAATGTATGTACAATGAGAAAGCAAAATATAAGCATATAAATCAAATGACATATTACAAAGACTAATACATACGTGTATATAAAAACAGCTCAGTACAGTAAATATTTTCCAGTATAGTTATAGTAAACGCATAGAGTATATGCAGATGTGCGGAACCTATTAAAGGAGGGGCTTGTCGAGTAAGGTCCCCATTTAGCAAAAAAAAAAAAGGGGGAGCTGATAAGCAACCTGTGGTGTAGTGCATCCCGAAATGGAACTCTAGTGGGCATATGTTGCTTAATGGCCCACCGATAACATGAATAAAGATTTATCCAGCACATAATCTCTAAAATATACAGAAGACAAACAACTTCTAATCTTAAGAGGATCCTTTACCAATGAATAAAGTGAAACATACTTACTTGTGCACGCAATGCAGGTTTCCCGTTTGAATGGATATTTTCAAAACATGAGTCTTTTATATCATAATAGGTTATGTTGGTTTCTTGATTTCCGCGAACGGTGAAGCTATTAGGTTGAACCTGTGTTTTAAAGAGAAAGTATCGTTTATAATATTGTGCTTGCAGGTGCATCGCGCAATGTGTGTAGATATTCAGTTTTCAACAATTACTCTGTAATAGCATAAATAAAAAGGAAAGGAATTGTTTTTTTGTTCAGAGTCATGGCAAATATTACGGAGTACTATCTTCGCGGAGCAACCCAATTACCTGTGGGTTGTAGGGGGAGAGGGTCGTAAAACAAAACCATTTACATCTTTTTACAGAGTACAGGGTACAGGAGCTGTGGGCACTGACCATAACAGAATACCCAGTGGTCTAGATTATTCCTCAAGATTTTGTATCATGGATAGGCCTATATCGGACTGGACATCATTTTCTTTCTTTCTTCTTCTTCTTCTTCTTCTTCTTCTTTTTATTATTATTATTATAATTATTTTCATTATTATTACTATTATTATTATAATTACTATCATTATTATCTTATTATCTTTAATATTACTATTATCATTATTATTATTATTATTATTATTATCATTATTATTGTCATTATTATTATGGTTGTTGTTGTGTTATATTTGTTATTATCATCATCATCATCAAAAGTACTCAAATATGAAGCAGGCTGTGTACTTTAATCGTGCTATAAGCATGCCTTTACCTACCTTTTCCCCAATATGTGCAAAACATTAAGGGAAGCCTGATGTAACGAAATCAGGATATGAAATTCTTGCAGCAGTTTCCCGTTTCAATTTTTCGGAAACATAGAAAGAAGCCCTCCAGTGGTAAACGGAAGTGCAAATCTAGACTTTGCCTGTTCCTCGACCTTTCCAAATACTATCCTTCATGTAACCTCACGATTTCGTCCAACTGAATGCCCTTGGATATTACTCGAAGGCCATGTGTTACGACCGTTAGATACTGTTCGAAATCTAGGTATTATAATGACAAACATTTATTAATGACTGATCAAGTAAGTAGGATTTGCCGTGCCTCCTTCACCTTATATTAAATAGAACGAATTAGATTTGTCCCCTTAAAGTTAATTAGACCATCTAAGTCATTGACAAAAAGGTTGTCACCATGACCGTAGCCGTCGGCTTTAGCCCCTAGAGCCCTTAAAAGAGACCCCAAAGTTGGGTCGATTTCACCCCATCTCCCCATGCACCAAACTTTGTCAGTATGAAGTAGTATGACTGGACATTACAAAACACAAAAAATGACAACAAGTTCCGTTGGGATGGGTTATCAGACGGCCCCTAAAAATTGGGGTGAATTTTTCCCCTTGAAGCCCAGGAACCAAATTTTGTCAGAAGGAAGAGCTATGGATGTACATTAAAAAAATATATAAAAATGACATTGTCCATCGGGAAAGGGGTTTTAATACTCCCCCAACAAAATACCAAAGTGCCCTTTGACCAAACTCTGCTGCCCCTAAGTGCTCTGAAAGTAGAGAAAAAATAACATTTTCTTACCTTCAAACCTTACTAACTCATAGGTTTCTTATTCATTTGCGATCAATTTTACGCAGTACAAGCCCGAGTATTGTAATTTTATTGGGGCGCAATGTGGTGTCAAATGATTATATCAATAATAATTTATTAAATTGTGAAAATTGTATTGGTTTCTCAACAGTCTTCAAATAATATTGTCAGGATTATGTAAACACACCCATTGTCCATTTTAACACTCTTCCCGATGGACAATTTTGTCAGTTTTATATTTTTGGAATGTAGAGCTATAGCTCTTTCTTCTGACAAAATTTGGTCCCTGGGCTTAAATAAGGAGGAAAATTAACCCCATTTTTAGGGGCCATCTGACACCCCATGTCCAGTCATACTACTCCCTACAGACAACGTTTGGTGCATGGAGGAGATGGGGTGACCCAACTTTGGGGTCCATTTTGGGGGCTCTGGGTGTCAGACTGACAACCTTTTTGTCAATGACTTAGATGGTCTAATTAAATTTAAGGGGTCAAATCTTATGGGTAAAATGGGGTGACTTTATCGGTACAGGCTCCTGGCCTAGTAGGATTGTGTCAAGTGTAGGAGGAGTCTTCTTTGAGAAGTTCTCTCGGTATTTATTTTCCTTTGTAACATTGTTAAAGACACTGTTGTTCGACACCAAGTATTAGCTCTCATTCTCTCTCTTTCTCTCTCTCTTTCTCTCTCTCTCTCCCTTTTCTCTCTTCTCGCTTTCTCTCTCTCTCTCACTCCTCGCTCTCTCTTTCTCTTTCTCTTTGTCCAGGGTCTTTTAAAGTGGGTGAGGGGCACGAGCAAAAAAGGCACTTTTTGAGAAAAAAGGGGGCACCTACAAAGGGTGAACACTTCATATTTATTCTTGATGTGGTTCTGGATACTACTTCAGCTTCTCGAATTAGCAGTTGGATGTAATAGTCTAATGATTCATATGCAAGCGAGCACAGCGGGCAAGCGAGCAAAAAATGTCAGACTTTTTTCTGAAGGCCTTGGGTTGTGGATTATTTACAGCAATATAATGAAAAATTACTACGTACTGCAAATTATTTTTTTGGCATTATCGAATGATCATTCAATTCGCACATTAACCCTGTCGTTACCCGACAAAAAGACAATTTACTTGGCGTCAGTCGTCGTTTGGTATTTTTTCAAGGTTAGATTACTGGCTAATTTCTTCTTTGTATTACTCGATACATAGTACAGATATTCGCCACGCACTTATGTGCGATCACAATGCTGTGTCACTGAAAGCAAAAGCTAATAGTTTTTCTCGCGGGAGAGGATATTGGAAATTGAACAATGCCTTACTCCATGATTGATTGATTGATTGAATTTATTTGCCAAGCATTCAGAACATAATAAATTTGTACATAGTAGAATAACAAATTAGCAAGCTTGAACAGGATAATCCACGAAAGCTCGAAAGCTTATTTCCAGTGGGGTCCTCTCGTATGAATAAAATAATCATTGAGTTAGAACATATTTATATATATTTACACGTTGAGGAAAAAATAAGGAAAAGTAAATCATAAAAATAATAGTGATAAATATATACAAAGTTAGAATGAGAGGAAAAGAAAGAAAAGAGGAAGAAGAAAAAAGAAGGAAAAAGAGGAGAAGACGAAGTTAGAAGAGGAAGAAATGGAAAGAGAGAGAGGGAAACGAAGATGAGAATGGAAAAAAACCCGTTAAATCTTTCATCATGTTAAAACTATATAAATATATACAATAAACAGCATATTAACCTGCATGTGAAAAGAAAATGGTCCGTATTCAGGATATTTTACCGAGATGTAACATAATCATTTGCTTCTTCTCTCTGACTCTCTAGTGAAAGATATTCTTTCAATTTCCTCTTAAAATGAACAAAGTTATCTTTTCCTTTTATGTCATTAGGCAGAGAATTCCAATGCTTTATGGCGGAATAATAAAACGAATTACCAACACTGCCTACTCTTTCTGGTAAGTTAAAATTTAAACGGCTGTTTCTTATATGATGACTATGTAAATTGTTAACAAAATTAAAGTTTGATCGAATATAATGATTCGACCTAGTAAGATATATCTCATGCACATGGTGCAAAATCAGTTGTTTAGATCTTTGGTTGACTTCAAGAAAACCAGCTTCAGAGAGCTCATTGTAGCCAACGTGAGTTCTGGGACCAGAGTAGTTGATGAATCTCACCATTTTGTTCTGAGATATGATGAAATATTTAAAGAAAACATAAGTCATTTAATCATGAATGTGACATTACAATATGCACATCAAAGCCCACAAGTGACATGGGAATTTTATAAAATTAAAATCAAAGGATTTGCCATCAAATATTTCAAAGAAAAACAAAATCAACAAAATCAAAGCTTAAAACAATTGCAGAATAAACTGAATGAACTGCGTCTTAAAGTTGATGAAAACCCAACAAATAGGAAATGGAAGAAATAAAAAAAAAATAAGATAGATATATTGTATACATATAAATGTAGATGTGCTTATGTTAGAGCCAGGGAAAAGTGGTTAGAACAACATGTGTTGATCAGTTATCATGGTCAGATGAACCTATAATATCTTGGTGTCGTTTTATGTAAAAATATTAATGAGTTCAATGATTTCAACTGGTTAATTAAAATTAACAAAATAAAACATATTAGTTTGTGGAAAATGAGAAACTTGACATATAATGGAAATATAGTAGTTACACAAATGTTACTTATATCACAACTAATTTATTTAGGTTCATGTTATTATGCTTCCTCATAAATATGAAAAAGAATTAAACAATTTGATTTATTTCTTCTTGTGGAATTCAAAAAGAAAAAATGAAAATGAAAAGCCAATCTTCCTATATATGAAGGTGGTTTAGGAATGTTAGATTTAAATCCTAGATTCAAGTCACTGAGACTTTGTTGGATAATAGCACAAACAAACCATGGAAATATTTTAGTATTTTCTGGATAAATAGGTGAGGAGGACTACCGTTATGTTTACAATTTAATTATTCAGTGAGTGATATACTTTCATTGTGTAAAAAAACACAAATTTCCACTGTTTTTTGTAATTTATTTCCCAATTGGGCCGAAATGCGTTTTGTTAATTTTCTACATTCTTATGATATCCAAAATGAAATTGTATGGTATAACACCAATATTAAGTTCAATGGTAAATTACCGTATTTTGATACGTGGCATGAAAAAGGTATATAAATAGAGTAAAAGATTGAAAATTAAAAATGGAACATGGGAAGATTATTTACAAATTGACCAGACATTAATGACCATTCTTTGCTGGTCAAATTCCAATATTCTAGGATTAAAAAAGCTTTTCCACGTTTTTGGTTTGATAATTTGAATATATCTGAAGTAAACATTGACTGTAATCCTCAATTGCTTCAAATAAAGACAGGTAATTATATCAATATTTTGAATACTAAAACAAACCATTTTTATTTTTTGTTGGTTGAATTGAACTCTTCTGAACCAAATGTATGGTACTTTTGGAATTACAAACTTCAATCAGCAGCAAACTTTAATTGGACTTCATTAATAAAATTTCAGTTTGGAATATTGATAAATAACAAAATAAAACAATATAACTTTAAACTGATTCATAAGTCAGATCTTACCGTTTAAACACAACTTATATATTTGTAAAATTACATCTAAAATTACGTGCAAAGACTGCAAAAGAGATGAAAATACTTTCCACGTTATATTATATAGTCCTGAAGTAAATGTATTCTGGCTTAAAGTAAAATGTTTAATCTATACTGTTTATGATTTGTACATTAATATTAACGAAAAATTATTAGTTACTGGATATGACATTGATAATGAAAATATGATTCTTTTAACAGTCTCTTATTGTTTGCCCAATATACAATTTATAAGGTCTGTGTTTTAAGTAATTTGAAATCTAAACAGTTTAATTCAGTTGTTATATTTCTTGAATTTCTTGAGATCTCATGGAAAATGGAAAATATCTCATCAAGAAAAAAACAACTTAAACTCTGAGAGGAAAAGTTTGGAAGATTAAGAAAATGCTGAAGAAAATTTAGCTTACAAAATACGAACCAATTTGAAAACATGTATAATCTTATATATTCATGAATTTGTTCACTTATGTAAACTGTGTAATATCTATTGAGTTATTTTAAAAATAATAAATTCCTCGTCAGGGGATTTGAAACAAACCAGCGGCCATTTAGAATATGACGGCCATTTTGATGAAATGAAATGACCTTTCACTACAGGTACTAGTATTCTGTTTATAAAACTTACCCATCTTCCAATAGAAAGCTCAAACCCAAAGCTATATGCAAGTAGGCATAATTTAACACTTCAGCAGCCATTTTTAACTTGGCCATCCTCTTGTGAGGGGATAAATCAAATTAAACAAGAACTCTCTTGAATAGGCCATCGATGGGCCCATGTTCCCGCTAAAGTTGACCTTCCATAATTATGACAAAATTGCTGTCAGCAATAAAAAATTAAACTCTTATTTTGCACACATAATATTAACTAGGGCCTTTTGGGGGCCCTTTTAGTCATAATGGGTACCTGCGCCGCATTTCTTGTTGATTTCCAAGACATATTGTCTGACTGATCACAATTAGAAGCATTTTACGTACAGTATATTCAACAAATCAGTGACTTTATAACATTTCAGTGATTATATGGGATGGCCTTTTAATTGAAAATGATCGCCTAAAGAACTAGTAAAGGTATTCATGCATATAAAATTGAATTCGAAATAATAATGCAATTAATGCAGGGGGATCACAGTACAGAATAAAAGAGGGCATGACTTGTTAAAAGTTCACATATAGCCACTTCCATATAATTATGGAACATTGCTTGATAGTATCCCCTCCTTAATAATATTTTCACAAAATGTCACGGAATTATTTAATGAAAAAGGACTCGTTTGTGACGTCCATATTCGTTTAGGATTTGTCGGTAGACTATGGAGTTGTACAGGGGCACCCCACTTTTTTTTGGAAAATTATTTAATGTTGTCGATAAATAAGAATTTAAAGATCTATTTTCCCCTTTTGCACATTTACGTTTTCTTGTCCCTTTCTGATTTAAATACATTTTGTTTAAATCGTGTTACAAAATGGTTGGCTAACATGACTCCACAAACCCAATGACCAACAGATGCCCCTGTACATGACCAGTCCTCCTGAAACGGCATAATAATAATAACAGATAATATAATATATTATACACTCTAAAAACTCAAATGTTAAATCTACATTTAAAAGGCTGGAGGAGTGACAACATTTTCAAAATGGTAAATGAACACTTTTGACATGCTGCATCCAACCTTTAAACTATTAGATCCAGCATGTTAAAAGTGTTAATTTACCATTTCAAAAATGTTGTCACTCCTCCAACCTTTTAAATGTAGATTTAACATTTGAGTTTTTAGAGTGTATATAGCGTATAATACTCATTACTAGTCCCTATGAGCTTTACATAATAATATACGTTGACACATCTAATTACATTCTACAGTACCATTACAATTACATCTATGAAAATTTTCGAAACGTTCTTGTTCCCCCATGGTATAAGATGGTATATTTATATTACACTGATTGTAACGAAAGAAAACAAAGAAAGCAAAGATAGTATTTAACTTTATAGAGTGAAAAATCGAAGTGATGGACCTTATGAAATCATGTTGAATCCTATTATATCAGGATTCTCTTTCAATTAATTTGAATTGAATTAAGTTGAATTGAATAGGTTTGAATTTAAATGAATTGCTTAAAAGGGCATTATGATCACCAAGTCAAAGCATGTTTTCTGAAGGAAAAAGTACCATAATCATCTACACATGTCATTTCCTGATATAAAGACCATCGTCCGTTACGTAAAGCAAACATTTAGGTAATCATTTAATAGATACATGTATATGTGGACATTTACATTCAAGTAAAATATCTAGCAGAACTAACTTGCATACTGTAATGAAGACTTATTTGCCCGAATTCACAAAGGAGGTTTGGTTTAAGCCATGGTTTAAACCCCCTTCTGGGCTTTTTAAGCGTACGTGCGCACTGAATCCGATCCAATCGTATATTTTCTTTGAGCGCGCGCATGGGCAATATGCGCTTTTTTACGCTTATTTTAGTACGCTTACGGAGGTTTAAACCTTTCCCATGGTTTAAACCTCCTTTGTGAATTCGGGCCAATTATGTTTATACTCTCAGTATATTAAATGGTATTGTGACTCGTATACACAGTTAAGTACTTTTGGAAGCACTGTATCAAAATGCTATCAGGCTAAATAAAAGTGATTCCAAGTTCCCTGCATTTTTAAATTTCTTTTAATGAGGAGCAGAAGATCCCGTGTTACTTTTTTCCAGCACATCCGAATGCTATATATAGGGTCAGTGACGTATCAAGGTCTTGGCTTCGTGAGGGGGGGGGGGGGGACGGGGGGACGGGGGGATCAAACATCCCAGCCAATAGTTTATCAAGAAAAATCCTTTTTCAGTAACTTTCCGTAATTTTCGTAGAAAGGGTGGGGTAGGACGTCGGATATTCCTTTAAGCCATTTATTCCTAATTTTGCAAATTATGCTTCTGATTTGATTAGATTTATATCTGTTGTAGTGTCGTTACGAACAGCACAGTGACTCGTGGGTATTTGCGATTAAGCGAAGCAAGCGATCATTTTTTTCTTTTTTTTTTTTTTTGCCTCACTGCGTTTTGATTGAAAGTGTTTAGAAAAGTTTCATTCTTTGTAATTTATTTTCAAAATTCATGCATGAACTATTAATTTGTATGTTCGAAGAGAGGCGTTCAAATCGCTCTGTTTGGCTTGATGGGTGCCGCAATATTAGCTGTCCTTACCTTTTTTTCACGGGTTCCTTACCTTTTTTCACGGGTTCCTTCAAAACGTCTATACTTAACAAGACCGTTTAGCGTGATAGCCTTTTGACCGAGCGAGAAGACTATCAAAAAATTATACTTTATTTATGAGGTTTTAAGAGAAATTTAGTTACAATTTACTTTATAATGACTTAAAGAATCAGGGGTTTTTTTTTCATGGTTAACAATCTGTCTTCAAATACGCTAGCATATAGGGTCAATTTCATTACGAGTTTTCTTGATAAAATTCTATTCGTCTTTGCACTATACAGAGGCTCGTCATCTTCAAAGATTCTTAGTTTATGTCAAAACAAACTGAACATCAGATAACATTGTTATTAAATATGAATTAGATGGTAAAATGTTAAAAAGGAAGCGGGAGCGTAAATGGGAACGAGGAAACCAGGAATCAGTCTAACACGGCCTTCTATTATGTTCTCTAGATGTGGTTTATTCTAGAGGATAGTAATGGACGTTCTTCGCCGGAGTGAAGGGAATTCCATTACTTTGGTCACCTGGATCAACTTACAGATTGATGTACCCTTCTGGTTCCATGTGACCACTGATTGCTTGGGTTTCTTCGCCTTAAGAATCAAGAGTGGAAATGGGAATTTCATAGCCGTCATCCAAATCAGAGAGCCCAAGATTGTAGATGTGCCCTTCCGGTTCCATGTGATCACTGATTGCTTGGTTTTCTTCGCATTGGGAATAATGAGTGGAAATCGGAATTTCATAGCCGGTGTTATCCGAATTAATGAGGCCCATATAGATGTGCCCTTCCGGTTTCATGTGGCCGGTGATATGCAATCCTCGGTATTCTTTGCCTGGAGGATCTATGAGGAGTTCACAGTAGGTACGGGGCGGCGTGGTGGAGTCCACTCCCAATGAAACTGTTGCATTTGCTTCATATGTAGGATTACCCCGATGTGGGACAGGAAAGTATTTTCTAAGTTTGAAGACCAGAACTATGAATACTAGTAGGATTATTATTATTACAGCAAAACTGATGGTGAGAGCTTTCGGATCAAAGGCACGTTTAATGGGAACGTCTCGAGCATGTCGATCTGTGAAACAACAGTATTGAAAATAATCAAGAAAATTGATGTAGCTATTAATACAGAAACAGAAAAATCAGAGGAGAAGAGTAAAAGTTTGAGAAAAATTAGAAAAAGAATAAAAAAGATATGGATGTTTGAAAGCTGAGATCACTACTGATATCGGGAATCTCCTATTGGCAATGCCGTCACTATACATAAGAGAAATGTCTGTTCCACCATAAGATTTGAGAAAGGGGATACTTTGAGTAATTTATACAAAACAAATGAGGATGTTCTCCATGTATGAGATATCACACATCATGGTGGCATTGCCAATATGAGGATCTCCACATCATTAGAGATCTCAACTTTCTTATATTTATAAATTTTTAAATCCTTTTTGGATATATCTCAAACTTTTAATGATACGTTTCCCTGATTTTTATACTTCAATCCAAGCTAATTTTCTGTGAAAGGATTTATTCCCCTGTAATACGATTATTCGAATCAGCGAATAATTACATTTGCGAGAGAATACAGGGTAATACACGGTTAGGGCGATGTGCACTACAGGCTTGCTGCATTAGCTTGCTATAATTATTCTGTTTCCACGGCGTTTGTAGACGACCAAATTTATCAAGAACATGCCCCCCCCACCCCCCCCCCCACCGCATGCCTGGGATTGGTGGAGAAGTGCGCATTAAGCGCCATATAACGGCGTCCTTGGAGACAGACAATCAACCTGTGCGCCGGCTCGGGTTAGCACCACCCCTGCGCGTAGAGTGGCCAATCAAAGGCGTTAATCAACAGAAGGAACGCGCACATGGTTTTCAGAATCGAATCTGAATCATGCTTTCAGTCTCAACTCAACCCCTGGGGAAAATGGATGTTATTTTGGATGCGCTGCGATGAACATTCCTTGGTTATCACGGTTTCAATTTAAAGCTTACATTAATTCGGAAATTGTTCTTGTGGGCCTATTTTGTGGACACGAACACTGACGAGGTTTCGCTGCATAATTGTCTAATTTCAGGACGCATCAGTTTATTCAGTTGAGTCGTCGGTTTTAATGCTCTGCCTGGTTGTCACTTCTTATCGAGCCTACCATAGGATCTACGTGTACACTTTCACTGAAGGTACCGAGTGGCCTCTATGTAGTCTACACGAACAGTGTAATTACTGTCATTGTTTCTTTCATTGCAACTGAGAAAAGTAGGGGAAAGTGGGGTAAGACCACTGACCTCTACGTGGTCAGTGGGTAAGACGAGCATAGCTGGTAAGACGGACCACCCCCTCTAACTCCTTAATTAATTGCACGCGTGGCTAATCATCGCCATGTTATTATTGCACAATCCAAGCAAGGTGTTCAGCAAAACTTTCAACGTAAAACCTTCACATCCCAGAGAAATAAGTCACAGAATATGATCAAAGCATCACCTGATGTAAGTTAAGTACATGCAAATCGTAAGGGTTCACATAAATATTACTTGGACAAATCGTCCTATTAGATTAGGATGGATTATGTAGGCATTGTTGATCACATTGTGCAGTAAAAGAATTGTCTTTCTCGTAAGCTTTTGTTGTATCATACCTTAATACGTTTGAATGTCCTTGTGGTGTAAGATGGCCCTCCTGTGAGTGTCCAAAACGGTCCAAATTTCATTGTCGAGTAGATTGTGACATTTTCTTATATATTTTCTATCATCCACTCACTGTAGGTAATCCATGTTAAACTGGCAAGGTAAAATCGTGTTTGGGGGGGGGGGGGGATGTAGACCTCACAGGTCATAACTATTTCTGATAATTGGCAATATAATCATGGAGTAATTACCCGAAACATTTAGAGTAAATATTTCACTAAAGAATGTCTGGTGTTAAAAACTTGTACCGTGACGTTTACCGGTACCTGTTTTACCAGTAATTATGTAATTGTTTTTCCACAAAAGGTTATTGAAGAAAGAGAAAAAACTGTTAGACATGAAGTTGATCGTGTTTATTTATTAAGTGTTCAGTTCTGCAGGGTTCAGTGAATCTACGTTTGAGACGGTGTTAAAGACGTTCGATGTTAAACTGTTAAAAATGTGGGCAAAATTGTCGTGTTTTATGGAGTTTGACTACGTTATATGTTCTCAGGTTGCTCAAACTGAGCTTTAAGGACGTTCCTCAGTTATGTTTGTGCGCACCTCAGCTGCGCATCCTTGCTGGTTGTGTTACGTCATCACAACACCGGGAGAGTATTGCGCGCAGACAATGTATACGCACATAAAACACAATGCTTAATAATGGGTATGCAAATGTGCGCAGTAAGAAGAACCCGGTAAATATAGATGAAATCAATAATTCTGTAATTCTGTAAAAATATACCAAATATTAACTAGCTTGAGCTGAAAGATAACATTCGATGCCCCCTTATGAATTTTCTATTGGCAAAGTTAGTCGTATAGGAAAAAACTAATAAAGCTAGCTGTCCTTTGGAATTCATAGTCATGGTCATCTACCTCCATTTTTTGTGTACACTAAATTAACACAAAAAGAGAGCTGGAGAAAGAAATTCAAATAATTATATGCCGAAGAATCATTTGTCTATGACCTGGGTTCTTAATCATTTTGTCAGGTGCATGGCCAGAAATATTCTCCAAATTACGTCGCGGGCCACTGAGTATTACACATACATACAAAAAATGTATGGGACTGGCGTAACTTGCCCGAAAACGAGCAAAGCGAGCAATCCAAAGAAAAAGACACATTAGAACCGTGAAATGTAATTTCGTCATCAAAATGTGCTAATTCAGAAAAGATATAAAAAGTACAACGAGATCATTCCACTGCCGGTAAATGAGGAGGCGGGTGCCCGAATGCCAGGTAATTTTGATATTTTCGGGAGGGGGCTACAAACCCCATCCCAGGTCTCATACGCCTCCACGTACATCCGAATGGCCTATTTAAGGACTGAGGAAGAATTTCAGAATACACAGCCCGGTATCATAAATAATAATATTATTATCCTTATTTTTCTTTGTTTGATGATAACTCTTTGGTTTGACTATTTTTCAAATTATGCGTGGTAGGACATGCAATGATAACTCCCTGGTAGGACAAGGAACAGATAATTATGATATGCTAATTGCGAGCGAGCGAAGCGAGTGAGAAAAAAAATTGACACCTGTAATCATACCGATAGTTAGGATATTACTTAAAACTTAGATTTATTTTTTTTCAAAATATATATTTTGGCGGGCCGCATGAAATCGTCCCGCGGGCCTCAAGTGGCCCATGGGCGGCACTAATTAACTAATTTGAGGATATTAAGGCAACTCGCTACCAAAATATGAGGATATTCGGGCACCTTGCAAAATTATTGTATTATAAAAATGCGGGGGCGCTGCAGCCCCGCCTCGTACGCCTATGGGGCTATTCATGCTAAAAATCCTTAGGAGAATATTGGAACTCAGCCACCAAGAGAATGTTTCAAAGCATATTAGAGAATCATTAAACATTTTTTTCTTTTCTTAAGACGGAACAGCTTTAATAGAACAGAATTTCAGCAGTATATATGACTAGTTTTCTTCGTATGACTACTTGGTGAGGGGGCGTAGCGACCAGGCGAAAAAGTTGCTTTCATAATACATGTATTGATATTTGCATTCAAGAGAAACTTTACACACACAGGCAGGTCACAGCTTACTTAGAATTATGACTTACATAACATCAAATAATTTTAGTTATATATATATATATATATATACTATCTATATGGGGCTCTTTTTTTGGTTCAAATAGGCTCCTCCCCTGGCCCATTCGGTCCCCGCCTTTTGGTACCCACGGGTGGGGAATGGTTCTTAGAGTGGTGGGAGGCACTTCTTAAGGGCTGACGTGCCGTCCATATTTCATAAATTCATTTTTAAACATTGAATTTCCGCAGGGAGTAAGCCTAATAATTCTGCCAACCCATGAAGCGGGTTTGTAGCTTCATGCTAATACCAACCCATACACTTTACCTGTGAAGGGGAGGTATGACAAATTAGAACAGCGTGACCATATCCGCATGCATGGATGGCTTCAATGTACAGTACAGTATTAAACACACGTGTTAGATCGTTCGCACGTGTACAGGTCATACAGGTACATTACGCATAGAGCCTCTGCCCCACACATACGTGTTAATAAACACTGCATTTACTGAAATGCGAGAGATCGTAAGTATCGATTTAGATTTGGATTATTCAATGTTGAAACTACGTATTTTAGAGCACAAGAAATGTTTCCATTAGTAAACTGCAAAATGATTGATGTCATATAACATCTTTTTGAGGAGGAGAATAATAACGACATTTTCCCTTCTTTTTAGGCACAGAAAAGCACCTGCCACACCCATGCGCTTCGGGGCCTTGTAATATAGAAGAGATATTGTAACGTCAAATAATCAATGTTGCCATTAATGTGAGAGGGAGTTTAGCGACTAAGCAAGAAAAGAGAATGTAGAGGAATTTTATATTAGAGCAAACGTTGGCAAAGTAAATCTTGTTCTTACATTGTTTAACTTAAAATAATATTTCTTGTCTTGCGAGGGGCCCCTCTGAGGGGACAGAACAGATTATTGCAAACAGGAAAATTAAGATTATTGCGTGTTGAAACCTTGCATTTCGCATCACTAGAAAATTATTCGTTATACCCCTATCCACCCCCTCCTTTAATAGTAGGAAAAATCTGCCACTTCGTTTTTGTCGCCACTGGTGGTAGACAGTATTAATACTTGAGATACCTTGCTCCTATATATATCTGCATGTAAGGGAGCGGAGCGACCAAGTGATGGTGATACCTCGCCTTTTGGAGCACTAAAAAGGTGATCGCAATACTGCAAGTTTTATTGTCTTGGGGGGGGGGGGGTAGAGGGGAAAATATACAATAGACAGGGTTTCTCATGATAGTAAGGATATGTTTTTAAGCGAACTGCCCAAACTAAGCGAAGAAAATAAAGCATTTTGTGAAGGGCATATAACATTCGAAGAATGCTATCAAGCTGTTAAGGAAATGAAATGGAATAAGTCACCAGGCAATGATGGCTTTATAGCTGAATTTTATTATACATTTTGGCCAATCTTAGGGAAGTATATAGTGGAAGCATTTAATGAAAGTTTCGAAACTGAGGTTTTATCCAATTCACAGAGACAGGGAGTCATTACACTTATTGAGAAAGAGGGAAAAGATCCTTTGTATATGAAAAACTACAGGCCAATAACTCTTTTAAATCTTGACTATAAAATCCTTTCAAAAGTATTGGCTAAAAGGGTAAAAGAGGTATTAGGAGATATCATTCATTATGATCAGGTGGGTTATGTTAAAGAGAGAAATATTGAGGAGGCAGTGCGGTTAATAGATGATGTATTTTTTCAGTCATTGTATCAGCCTGTAGGTTTTCTTATCGCTGTAGATTTCGAAAAAGCATTTGACTGTATTTCACATAGACTACTGTTCAAAGCATTGGAATCCTTTGGGTTCGGTAATGTATTGTGCTCTTGGGTTAAAATTCTTTATAATGATGTTAGTAGCTGCGTGATGAATGGGGGACACTCAACTGGATACTTTGAAGTTAAAAGAGGGGTAAGACAAGGGGACCCTTTGTCCCCCTATTTATTTATAATAGCTATTGAGCTGCTTGCGCATTATATCCGAAAGGACCCTAGTATTGAAGGAATTCGGTTTGATACTGGAAAAATAAAGCAGGTACTTTACGCGGATGATATTACATTGTTTCTTAAAGATATGAAGTCAATTGATAGGGTGAAGAAAGTCTTCAAAGACTTTGAGATATTAAGTGGATTAAAAATAAATATGGATAAGACAAATTTTATCTGGTTGGGGGAAGCGATTGATATGCCCGGTGTACCTTTTTGGGGACATAGAGTACAAGACATAAAAATTCTAGGAGTTTATTTTTCACGTAATTCTAAAATAAAAGATGATTTAAACTACAAAGAGATATTAAGTAAAATAAAAAGATTAATAGGTTGGTGGAGCCAACGAGATCTTACGATGTATGGCAAAATCAAATTATTGAAAATGTATGTATATTCAAAATTAAATTACGTATCTTCTCTTATATCTGTTCCACATAGTATCATTGAAGAAATTGAAAAGATTTCCTTTAATTTCATTTGGGGTGGGAAAGATAGAATAAAAAGGAAAATATTATAGGCCTATCAAGATTATTCTGCAGGTGGGCTTCGGGTAACTGACTACGAAACTTTTATTAAGACTCAAAGAATAATGTGGATTAAACGGCTGTTGTATGGTGAAAAATATTTAGGGTGGAAACTAACATTTGATTACTTTTTTAGATCGATAGGAGGTCGAAGTATATTTCTTTGTAATTATGACATGAAGAAAATTAATTTAGATGGTATACCCAGGTTTTATTTAGATATGTTAAAAGCCTGGCAAGATATAGATGAATGTAGACACTTCGAAAATAACAAAGCCAATCCGATAATTTTTAATAATAGAAGCATTTGTTTTCGAAATAAAATGATCTTTGATGCTGATCTTTTTCGTAAAGGAATATTTAAAGCATCAGATATAACCGTTGGAGGTAATTTTAAACCAATCTCTTATTTTTATAACTTAGGTTTTACCACCGACAGCCTGATCATGATTCAAAAAATATTTTCAGTCATTGAACTGGAATGGATACAGAGTGATTTTATACATGTGGATACTGAACATTTTCAAATAGATCTGAAGATTTTTGGTGATATACAAAAATTTAGCGATTTAAAGTCTATACGGTTATATAATCCCTTTATTGAACAGTTTCAAAGAGATTATACATTAAAGATAACGGATAGAAATGTTCAACATGATTTTGGAACTGGGATGTTAAAAGAAATATTTACAAGACTGAAAAATGCATTTGTAATTAATAAACGAAGAGAGTTTCAATACAAACTATTGTATGGGGCTATATATACGAAACATAGACTCTTTCAATTTGGTTTCGAGTTGGACAATCTATGTTCATTTTGTAAACATCAAGTTGAAACATACCAACATTTGTTTTTAGAATGTCCTAAAGTTAAACAATTATGGCAGGACATTAGTAAAAAGCTACATCTAAGAGAAATTAATATAAATGATTGGAAATCCATTTTTATGGGACTATCGGGTAAAACTGTACGAATATATTTAATAAATTGTATAATTTTTCTTCTAAAACACATAATTTTTTCTTCAAGAAAACAAGGCGAGCTGCCATCTCTACAAAAAACAGTTACTTTGATAAAAGATCACAGAGACGAAGAATATAAGATAGCCAACAAAAAGGGGAAATTGGGGGCGCACTTAAGGAAATGGGAACAGATTGATGCGTTTCTTTGATTTTGTTTTCGTTTGTTTTTGTTTTTTGTTTTTTTGCTGCTTTCTCAATGAGTTTACCCAAAAATGATAAGTTTGAGACTGGCCTATAATTACTGAGATCATTTTGGTCCAAGCCTGGTTTCTTCAAAAGTGGTTTGATTATTTGGAACAAAAGTTCTTTTTATTATTACTATAAAGTATTACATGAAGGAAAATAGTTATATATCTATGTCTAATGGTTGATGTATTGTATTTCTTTTTCCTTTCATCGAAAAAATAATCCTGTTTAATCATGGATAAGGTCAGAGAATTCTACTGATATTAGTGCATTTCATTAAGTTTCCTTGTATATGCAAATTATTTTATATGTGACTTATGATTGTTTCTTGAAAGGTAATATTGATCTTGAGAGGGAGCAATAAAATATCATTCCAAAAAAAAAAATTGGAATATGTAAACTTTGTTCGTTAGTACCTTTTTGTCTGAATATTATATACACTGTATTATGATTTAATGTGATATTAATGTATCTTTCAAGACGAAGGAATAATATATTACTTGAAACAAAAAGCTCTTTATTATTACTATAAAGTATTATATGAAAGAAAATATTTATATATCTATGTCCAACGATTGATGCATTGTATTTTTCTTTTCATCGAAAAATAATTATGGATAATTTCAGAGAATTTTATAATTTTTACTGGTATTAATGTATTTCATTAAGTTTCTTTGTATATGCAAATTATTTTATATGTGACTTATCATGATTGTTTCTTGAAATGTAATATTGTTCTTGAGAGGAAGCAATAAAATATTATTCAAAACAAACAAAAAATGAACCCCCTTTTGCAAACTCTCTCTTCCGTTAGTATACTTCTCTCTACAAATCTGGAAACTTTTTAAAAATGACTTGGATTTTGAATGTATAGTAGAGTTTTGTCGAACCCATCCCCTTCCTACACTGTTTCCCATCCAGCCATGCACAGTTTTTCGCTAGTTTTGGCTTTTTCTGCCACCTAAGGCTGCTGCTAGCACAAAAACGAGTGCATGGACCCCCACCCCCTCTTTTAAACTTTCTTCTTTTATTTATTTATTTGATTCCTGCATGTTTCACAATAATCAGTTTCATACATACAAACTTTGAAAATAGAAACACACAGAGGTCTGGCAATATAAGCTGCACGCTTGAAGTTTTGCCATACCTAACATCTTACATATTTCATACATTCTTAAAAGTAAACATAGATTAATAGATTAAATACAAAAAAAAAAAAAAAGTGCAAATATAATACACTATATACAGATACAAATACAGATAAAGAATAAGATTGAAATCTCTACAGTACGTTCTAGAGCAAGAAAAATGTAGTAGACATGATAAAAGGTGCAGTCCATCCATACTGAAGGAGAAACAGAGAGAAAAGAGAGAGAGAAGAAAACGTAAGACAAGCAAGAGAGAGGGGGAGGGAGAGAGAGAGAGAGGGGGGGGGGGAGGGTGGTGGGAAGATGCCCTAATTAACAATACCACTGCGCATAATTACATATCATGGCAAATTATACATGTATACATATATAGAATATATACAATCATAGTATAATTAAGTACACGCTGTGTTATGGGGAATTAACAACCAACTAATAGAACAAATATCTTAAATAAAAATGTTTGCAATGAGCATGCGCTTGACTGCATTTTTAAAAGAGTAAATTGTAGGCAAATTACGTGTTTCAATTAGTAAGGAATTCCAAACGTCTGGACCAGTATGTCTCACTGATTTATGTGCCAATACTGTACGTGGATTAAACAAGTGCAAGTTTGCTGCTTGTCTCGTCGAATAAGAGTGAATAGCATTGTTTTTCATGAACATGGAAGAAAACGAGGCAGGTAAAACATTAGTACTATAACGATACATAAATAAAGAGGTTTGAAGAAAATTAATTTCACCGACTTTAAGGCATTTAAACCTAGCAAACAGGGGATCTGTGTGTTCACGATAACCAACCCCAGCACAAATTCTTAAAGCTTTCTTTTGTAACAGATGAATGTCACTTGTTACACTCTTTGACACTGCCCATAGAATATTACAATAAGAAATATATGGCAAAAACAAGGTATTATATATCATCAATAATATTCTGTCAGACACAAGATATCTTACTCTATATAAAATCCCAATACTCCGAGAAATTGGAGACATTATACTGTTCCGGTGGTCATCCCAGTCTAGCTTCTCATTAATATGAACACCCAGGAACTTAGTACAAACCTTCCTCTCCAATTCCACATCATCCAGTCTAACTACTAATTGTTGCTCATTGCAAATCTTCCTTCCCTTAAAATGAATATAGTTTGTTTTTGATACATTTAAAGCTAACAAGTTACTTCGAAACCATTGTGTTAACTTAGGAAGCTCAATATTAATTCTAGTCTTGACTGTGTGTATATCACGGTGAGAGAGGAAAACGCTTGTATCATCTGCGAATAATATATATTGCAAGGTAGTAGATGCATTACATATATCATTAACATATATAAGAAACAATAGAGGCCCTAGAATAGAACCTTGAGGGACACCACTTTTTAAAACAAGAATATCAGAGTTTACAGAATTATGACATGTATATTGTCTTCTTCTGTAGTATATAATTCTCTACTAATCTGGCAAAATTTACGAATCTGACATGGACTTTAAATGTACAGTAGAGTTATTTCAAACCCATCCCATTACCAGACAGGTTCCCAGCCAGCCATGTGCAGGTTTTGCGAGTTTTGCGAGTTTTTTTACCTTTTCCGCCACTTGAGGGCGCTGCGCGCATAAAAACGTGTGCATGGACCCCCTTTTTTTAGCTTCCTCCTTCTGCAATATATAATTCTCTACAAAAATAATCTTGAAAAATTTACGAATCTGGCATGGATTTGAAATATACAGCAGAGTTATTACGATTATGATTTTGTTATACGAAATGAAATACGACAAAATCATTTTGTCCTTTCAATTTTGGAACAGAATGATTCTGTTACAAAATGAAAATGAACAAAATCATTTTGTCCTGTCCATTTTGTAACAGCTATAATTTGGTTACAGAATGAAATGAAGTTATTACGAACCCATCCCCTTCCGACACAGGTTCCTACCCTGCCATGCACAGTTTTCACTAGTTTTGCGAGTTTTTGAATTTTTCCGCCAACTGAGGGCGCTGCTAGCACAAAAACGAGTGCATGGACCTTTACTGTGACAGTCAATGAGTAAGGACGTGTATTGAGTCTTCTCCTCCTCTAACATAAGCTACTGTGCGTGAAAAAATTGTGACCTGCTATGGCTTCTGGAACGCGGCTTTCGGCACCGAGGTTAGCGGGGACAAAACCCTCTGCTCCCAAGCCCACCACGTCTGCTCAGGGACCTAAGAGACTTAGGGCGGAATCGCCCCTGAGCCCAGAAGACGCAGCACCATCGATTCGTAAACTCCTGGACACGTACATGAGGAAAATTGATAGTAGATTGAATGATTTGGAAACAAGGCTACTGAACCACGGAAAAAACATTTCAGATGACTTGCAGGAAATTAAAAACGCGCTAGCATTCCAAAACCAGGAAACAGAGAACCTAAAGAAGAAGGTTGCCGGTCTCCAGAAGGAACTAGAGGAAAAGGATAAAGACATGAGGCAAGAAATCGACAGGCTGGCAACGTATGTGGCACGAGAGAATCTGGTGGTTCTCGGAATACCACAGAGAGCTCAGGAGGAGGATGTGGAAGAAGTGATGAGGGAGTTTTATATAAATAAATTGAAAATAGCTCCTGAAGTGGCTAGGAACATCGAGCACCAACGAGCCCACCGGGTTCCAACAAGGACAAGACCAGAACCCATCAAAGTCCGATATGTACGATTTTCTGACAAAAAGCTAGTGCAGCAACATGCCAGGAACCTTAAAGGGAACAAGGACAAGATGTTCATAGCGGACGACCTGCCAAAGAGAGTAAGGGACGACCGCCAGTGCCACCTACCAGCATTGAAGGCAGCAAGGAATGCAGGAAAGCTAGCATACTTCTCAAGAAGCGAACCAACGAAGCTCTTTGTCGACCGTGTGTGGCTTCGGAAGGAGCAGCAACAGAAATTCATTGAGGACGTGCGAGGTACCCATCAAGGCGCCAGGCCAAAACAGGTCGGAGCTGGATCCGCTGCGACATAGCGGCAAAGCTACGGGGCGCCAAGTGTAAAGTGCCTATTGCGTTACAAAATTGCCTCATTTCGTGACAAAATTCACTCAAAACTGTCTTCTGTTACAAAATTATTGAACAACGGTTCATTTTGTTACAAAATGAATTTGGAAAGGTTATTCTGTAACAAAATGATTCTGACCATTTTCATTCTGTAACAAAAATTTATTTTGTGACAAAATATTTTACACTCCCATTTTATTCTGTAACGAAATCATTCTGTTACAAAATTGACATTACAAAATAATTTTGTCCATTTTCATTTTGTAACGAAATCATTCTGTTACAAAATAGTAAGGACGAAATGATTTTGTCTATGTCGTTTTGTAACAAAACTATTCTGTTACAAAACTGACAGGACAAAATAATTTTGTCCATTCTATTTTGTAACAAAATCATTCTGTTACAAAATTGACAGGACAAAATAATTTTGTCCATTCTATTTTGTAACAAAATCATTCTGTTACAAAATTGACAGGACAAAATACATTTTGTAACAGAATGATTTTGTTATACGAAATGAAATACGACAAAATCATTTTGTCCTTTCAATTTTGTAACAGAATGATTTTGTTACAAAATAGAATTAACAAAATCATTTTGTCCATTTTCATTTTGTAACAGAATTCATTCTGTTACAAAAAAATCATTCTGTTACAAAATTGACAGGACAAAATAATTTTGTTCATTCTATTTTGTAACAAAATTATTCTGTTACAAAATTGACAGGACAAAATAATTTTGTCCATTTCATTCTGTAACCAAATTATAGCTGTTACAAAATGGACAGGACAAAATGATTTTGTTCATTTTCATTTTGTAACAGAATCATTCTGTTACAAAATAGAATTAACAAAATCATTTTGTCCATTTTCATTTTGTAACAGAATTCATTCTGTTACAAAATAGAATTAACAAAATCATTTTGTCCATTTTCATTTTGTAACAGAATTCATTCCGTACGCACAGGACCAGGACCGAATGGTTTTGTCCATTTTCATTTTGTAACAGAATGATTTTGTTACAAAATAGAATTAACAAAATCATTTTGTCCATTTTCATTTTGTAACAGAATTCATTCTGTTACAAAAAAATCATTCTGTTACAAAATTGACAGGACAAAATAATTTTGTTCATTCTATTTTGTAACAAAATCATTCTGTTACAAAATGTATAGGACAAAATGATTTTGTCCATTTTCATTTCGTATAACAAAATCATTCTGTTTCAAAATAGAATTAACAAAATCATTTTGTCCATTTTCATTTTTTAACAGAATTCATTCTGTTACAAAATAGAATGAACAAAATTATTTTGTCCTGTCAATTTTGTAACAGAATGATTTTGTTATACGAAATGAAAATGGACAAAATCATTTTTTTGATTTTTTTGTAACAGAATGAATTCTGTTACAAAATGAAAATGGACGGAAAATGACGGATTAATTCAATACCTTTGACTTGATAGTCCCCATATTGGGATAGTTTGAACCTGATCACTCAGGGCACTCCGGTGGTCTAGTGGTTATGACACTGGTCTAGTAATCCAGAGGTCGCGGGTTCGAATCCCGCCCGGTTCCGCCTGTGATTTTTTTTCACAGCACCCGGGCAACCTATCACACAGCAGTAGCGTGTGTCACCCCCTTGTGGGCCGTTGGAGACAAATTGAATAAATTTATTTATGAGAATTCATTCTGTTACAAAATAGAGTTAACAAAATCATTTTGTCCATTTTCATTTTGACAGAATGAATTCTGTTACAAAATGAAAATGGACAAAACCATTCGGTCCTGGTCCTGTGCGTACAGAATGAATTCTGTTACAAAATGAAAATGGACAAAATGATTTTGTTAATTCTATTTTGTAACAGAATGAATTCTGTTACAAAATGAAAATGGACAAAACCATTCGGTCCTGGTCCTGTGCGTACGGAATGAATTCTGTTACAAAATGGACAGGACAAAATGATTTTGTTCATTTTCATTTTGTAACAGAATCATTCTGTTACAAAATTGAAAGGACAAAATGATTTTGTCGTATTTCATTTCGTATAACAAAATCATTCTGTTACAAAATGTATAGGACAAAATGATTTTGTCCATTTTCATTTCGTATAACAAAATCATTCTGTTACAAAATAGAATTAACAAAATCATTTTGTCCATTTTCATTTTGTAACAGAATTCATTCTGTACGCACAGGACTAGGACCGAATCATTTTGTCCATTTTCATTTTGTAACAGAATTCATTCTGTCAAAATGAAAATGGACAAAATGATTTTGTTAACTCTATTTTGTAACAGAATGAATTCTCATAAATAAATTTATTCAATTTGTCTCCAACGGCCCACAAGGGGGTGACACACGCTACTGCTGTGTGATAGGTTGCCCGGGTGCTGTGAAAAAAATCACAGGCGGAACCGGGCGGGATTCGAACCCGCGACCTCTGGATTACTAGACCAGTGTCATAACCACTAGACCACCGGAGTGCCCTGAGTGATCAGGTTCAAACTATCCCAATATGGGGACTATCAAGTCAAAGGTATTGAATTAATCCGTCATTTTCCGTCCATTTTCATTTTGTAACAAAAATCATTCTGTTACAAAAAAATCATTCTGTTACAAAATTGACAGGACAAAATAATTTTGTTCATTCTATTTTGTAACAGAATGAATTCTGTTACAAAATGAAAATGGACAAAACCATTCGGTCCTGGTCCTGTGCGTACGGAATGAATTCTGTTACAAAATGAAAATGGACAAAATGATTTTGTTAACTCTATTTTGTAACAGAATGAATTCTGTTACAAAATGAAAATGGACAAAATGATTTTGTTAATTCTATTTTGTAACAGAATGAATTCTGTTACAAAATGAAAATGGACAAAACCATTCGGTCCTGGTCCTGTGCGTACAGAATGAATTCTGTTACAAAATGAAAATGGACAAAATGATTTTGTTAATTCTATTTTGTAACAGAATGAATTCTGTTACAAAATGAAAATGGACAAAATCATTTTGTTAATTCTATTTTGTAACAGAATGATTTTGTTATACGAAATGAAAATGGACAAAATCATTTTGTCCTATACATTTTGTAACAGAATGATTTTGTTATACGAAATGAAAATGGACAAAATCATTTTGTCCTATACATTTTGTAACAGAATGATTTTGTTACAAAATAGAATGGACAAAATTATTTTGTCCTGTCAGTTTTGTAACAGAATAGTTTTGTTACAAAACGACATAGACAAAATCATTTCGTCCTTACTATTTTGTAACAGAATGATTTCGTTACAAAATGAAAATGGACAAAATTATTTTGTAATGTCAATTTTGTAACAGAATGATTTCGTTACAGAATAAAATGGGAGTGTAAAATATTTTGTCACAAAATAAATTTTTGTTACAGAATGAAAATGGTCAGAATCATTTTGTTACAGAATAACCTTTCCAAATTCATTTTGTAACAAAATGAACCGTTGTTCAATAATTCTGTAACAGAAGACAGTTTTGAGTGAATTTTGTCACGAAATGAGGCAATTTTGTAACGGAATAGGTACTTTACACTTGGCGCCCCATACAAAGAAGCCAAAGCAATTTGGCTGATACGGCGCTCCCCGCAGTGAGGCGCAATGTTGCCGGAGCTACAGCGACAGAATTCCCCGGCCCGACCGGGTATACGTCACTGGAAGAACGAGAGAGTAAGTAGTAACAGAGAACTGAATGAGAATGGAAGAGAATTGGACATTAGAGAGAATTCACTTGTGAGTTAATATCATTCGGTAGTAATCCAAATTCAGTAGGGAAAGATGGTCAAATTTGATGATTTCGGAGACATTCATGATAGTAAATATTTTATCAAATCCTGTAATTATTTTTTGTTGTTGTAAGGTTAAGCAATCCGTTGAGGATAATGCTAAAAATAGCTTCAAGGGTTTGGTTAGCCAATACAGAAAAATCTGTGTAAGAATACGTCTTTGTAAATGACCTGTTGTTTGGTGCCCCTGTAAATGAGGTGATTGAACACTGTTGTTATAGATATAATAATAATAATATGTCCCATTTATATAGCGCAGCTACTATACAAATATACTCTACTGCGCTTAATACAAAGTATCACATTATATTATATATATATGTGTGTGAGTGTGTGCGTGTAGGTGTATGTGGATTGAGTGAACATTGTCAATAACAATACCAATTTCACCTGGCATGTCTTGACCGAGGTCAAAGAAGACGTTCATTCGAATTCTTCATTTATTCCTTACTAATGAGCAGTGGTGCAGACACGAACACACCCTTCCCTGTACAATGGGGGGATGATCTATTCATCATCCCCCACCATACAGGGTCCAACAATGGACAATTATGCGTGTCTACGCCCATGCTAATGAGTACAACAGCATCATCAAACATTGTAGCAATAACCAATTCAGCTTAGTAAATGAAGAAGCTTAATGGGAAGAATTTTAATTTGTAAACAAATTTCTCTTCCCTTCAGGACAGGACAATATATCTCATTAAATGCATTCCATACATAATCCTTTCCCAGGCAAGCGGTAATTATTGCATTCGTCATGAATCCCACCGAATATCCGTAATACCCTACACCTTCCAAACATATAGCGCCAAAACCAAAAACCGAGTACATTGTAAAACATGAAAGCCTTTCTAACAATACATTTTTCATTTATTTTTGTTTTCACCAACAAATTCATAATTGGGATATGACCTCTCGGTACATTTGAAAATTTATCTTTACTTTTTAAAGCTCGGCACTATCTACAGATACTTTAAGACACTGTTTAATATTGTGGTGGGAGAATTAAAAATAATTTTCAAGTTTCAAGGGCATGTTTGCATTGGGTGAAACGCCCCAGGAACGCCCCAGGAAGTGAATTTGGATACAACTACCACGCCCTGCTCATGAGCAAATACTTTGCTTAGATATTGGTTATAGCCTTAGGGAAGTATGATGTAGAGCTATTCAGGAGCTGGATGTCCAGAGTCCTCCCTCACTGCTCGATACAAAGCTTCCCCTCAACTAACACACAATATGAGTGGACTAATAGTAGGACCAATATAATTTTACATACATATACACACACATACATATACATACATACACATCCATACACACACACTGTCTTACACTCAAACAAGAGTGGTATGTAATCTGTGGGATACACGTATGTGCAAAGACAGAAATTATTTGTAAATGACCTGCTGTTTGGCGCCCCTGTAAATGAGGTGATTGCACACTATTGTTTTATATATATATATATGTATATACATGTATATGTGTTGGTGGGTGTGTATGTGCGTGTATAGGAAGGTATATATGTATATGTATGTATATATATGTATTTTGGTCCTACTATTAGTCCACTCATATTGTTTGATAGTTGAGGGGAAGCTTTGTATCGAGTAGTAAGGGAGGACTCGGGACATCCAGTTCCTGATCAGCTCTACAACATGCTTCCCTAAGGCTATATTAACCAATATCTAAGCATGGTATTATGCTCATGAGCAGGGCGGGGTAGTTGTATCCCAATTCACTTCCTGGGGCGTTCCTGGGGCGTTTCACCCAATGCAAACATGCCCTTGAAATTTAAAAATTATCTTTAATTCTCTCACCACAATATTAAACAGTGTCTTAAAGTAAAAATGATGTGTAGATAAGTGCCGAGCTTTAAAAAGTAAAGATAAATTTTCAAATGTACCGAGAGGTCATATCCCAATTATAAATTTGTTGGTGAAAACAAAAATAAATGAAAAATGTATGGTTGTTAGAAAGGCTTTCATGTTTTACAATGTACTCGATTTTTGGTTTTGGCGCTACATGTTTGGAAGGTGCAGGGTATTACGGATATTCGGTGGGATTCATGACGAATGCAATAATTACCTCTTGCCTGGGAAAGGATTAAGTATGGCATGCATTTAATGAGATATATTGTCCTGTTCTGAAGGGGAGAGAATTTTTTTTACAAATTAAAATTCCTCCCATTAAGCTACTTCTAAGCTGAATTGGTTATTTCTACAATTTTTGAATGACGCTGTTGTACTCATTAGAATGGGCGTAGACACGCATAATTGTCCATTGTTGGTGGGGGGATTATCTATTCGTCATCCCCACTATGCATTGGAGGGTGTGTTTGTGTCTGTGCCACTGCTCATTTGTAAGGAATAAATGAAGAATTCGAATGAACGTCTTCTTTGACCTCGGTCAAAACATGCAAGGTGAAATTGGTATTGTTATTGACAATGTTCACTCAGTTCAGACTGTCTTACACTCAAACAAGAGTGTTATGTAATCTGTGGGATACATGTATGGGCAAAGACAGAAATTTATTTGTAAATGATTGATGCCCCTGTAAATGAGGTGATTGCACACTATTGTTATATATACTGTCTGTGTGTATGTGCGTATATATGTAGGTATATACACTGTTGGTCATAAAGGTGGAATATTTTCGTTCACCAAATTTTCACAGCGTAATTATTACAACATGATTTGAATATGGCATTTATGGTGCATGATAACCACTTTACTTTATTATTCTGCCTTTTACACACGTTTGACAGTGATATTTTACAAGTTTATGTCCTAAGCGATGGATGTCATGAGCATAGAACAACAATGACGACAATATACAGTAAATTAAAGGATCATGAGATACAGTATTTATTTTCAATCTCTCTCAGTTTTCCAGATGACTTCTTTTTTGTGATGTCATGGACAAATTTGCATCAAACTTGAGTCATTGTTCTTACTCAGTCACTAGTATCGGGTATGTCCACCCCTGGCACGAACCAGCGCATGCAGACGTCGTGGCATGCTGTCCACTAGCTTGTTGATGACGTCAACAGGCATAGCGTCCCATTCTTCCCTCAGAGCATCTGCCAACTCCTGCAGATTTTGAGGAATGACCTCTCTGTCGTCGATGGCTCGGCCTAGGGCATCCCATGCATGCTCTATGGGGTTCATATCCGGCGAACAAGCTGGCCATGGCAACTGTACGACGCCCTCTACCTCCAGGAATTCCCTTACTGCAGCGGCCCTGTGCGGTCTAGCGTTGTCATCCTGCAGTCGGAAATTGTGCCCATACACTCGTCTTGCATATGGAAGAGAGTGGAACTCCAAGATATCCCTGTAGGTGGCGGCGTTGACGTTTCCGTCCGGAACCACCAGTGGCGTTTTCCCTCCATAATGGATGCCGGCCCATATCATCACTGAGCCGCCTCCGCCTTGAGTCGTCTCGTGGATACATTCATCGCGAAGGTTTTCCCCGGCTAATCGACGAACTCGTTGTCTCCCATCCTTTCGGTCAAGGATGAACCGGCTCTCGTCCGTGAAGACCACATGTTGCCAATGTCCTGGATGAAGCCTTCTGTGCTCCCTAGCCCAAAGAAGACGAGCTACTCTGTGGCGAACAGACAGGCGTGGACATTTGGTCAACCGTCGTGCTCGGTAACCATGTTGGAGCAATCTGCGATTAACGGTTGACCGGGAAACGTTGATCCCATGATATCTCCTCCACAAGCGACGAAGACGGCTCGTAGGCAATTTCCGGTTTCTGCGGCTGAAATTCAACAGTTGGCGATCATCTCTTCTTGTGGTCAATCTGGGACGTCCTGGAGATTTCCGTGGCCGCACATTCCCCGCCTCACGTTGACGTTTCAGGATCTTAGAGACTGCACTCTGTGATATCCCTAGGACTTCTGCGATATCAGTCTGCTTGTAGCCCTCCTGTCGCAGTGCTACCACTCTCTCGCGTGTTGCTGTTGCCGTTGGACCTGCAGGCATAGTCCAGGGAACGTCTCTACCGATTTTTATTTCAAACGGTAGAAGGAACTCGAAAAAATGCAACCTTCTTATACACAGTGCTAAATCAGGGAAAGGGACAGAATATCATATGCATAGGCTTTTATAGTCTACAACAAAAGAATTTATTACGTAATCCAAATTTCTCATGTTATAATGTCACCTGTGTAATGGGGAAACATTATGTAATCACTCAATTACCATTTTGTCTACGCGTAGCCTTTCAAATACCAACAAAACTGTCGATTTTTATTCAAAAATATTTTATTCCACCTTTATGACCAACAGTGTATATTGGACCTACTATTAGTCCACTCATATTGTGTGGTAGTTGAGGGGAAGCTTTGTATCGAGCAGTGAGGGAGGACTCGGGACATCCAGCTCCTGATCAGCTCTACAACATACTTCCCTGACGCTATAACCAATATCTAAGCATAGTATTTGCTCATGAGAAGGGCGTGGTAGTTGTATCCACCGTGGTTAAAGGCTTGGTTTTATAGTATTTGTCCCTCATGAGCGGGATGTGGAATTTTGTATCCGCCGTGAAAATAGCTTTATTCTATAGTATTAACATTGAGCTTTGTCAATTATGAGGGAGCTAGGTTTAACCAAATGAAGGGATGTTTGGGTTGTACTCGAGATACATACAATATAAGGTTCAATACTTTGCGGGCACAGCTTACTTATGGAGTGAGTAATGGCGTATTCTGGGTCAATGCACTCTGGGTGTATGAATGAATACTGAATGTTGATTTTTCCTTTTTAATTGCTATATAAGCTTATCCGTTTCGAACTCTGTTTATCTTTGGTCTGTATGTGAGGGAGGAGGGGGGACTTGATTACGCGTAATTACTAGGGTCAAAGATGTGGAAAAGGAATTTTGTTTTAGACACGTCTATTTTTGGTATGTTTTCTTTGTTTTTAAGGTGTTCAGTCTGTAGGCGGAGAGACTTTGTGACGTGTGGCATGTTTTCTAGTTCCGGAATTGTTCTGTACTTGTCTTACTTCCAACTTCAATTGACAATTGTTTTTTCTGTATTTAAAAATGCATCATTCTTCCCATTTACCGAGATATTGGCGCAATGTTACACAATTCTGTTCCGAGCTTTTTGTCACAGTTTAATTTTTATTGTTTTCAATGGTGAATAATTTAAAAGTAGTCTCGATCAACGTTCGAGGACTGAGAGATATAGTTAAAAGGAGGAAAATTTTCCAGTGGTGTAAAATGTCGGGAAATATAATATTCTTGCAGGAAACTTTCAGTACAGAAGACATTGAAGGCTGTTGGAAAAGGGATTGGGAAGGGGCAATGGTTTTTAGTAACGGTAGTAATCACAGTAGGGGAGTTATTGTGATGTTGAAACCAAACACGGGCTTTGTGATGGAAAAAATCATAAAAGACAAGGAAGGAAGATACATTATAATACAAGGTAAATGCCAAAGCGAAAAATTGATATTGGGATGTGTATATTTTCCTACAAAAGATAAAGAAAAGGCCCAAGTTGATTTTCTGTCTAATCTGGATAGGATGGTATCTTCTGTATTCAGTCAAGAGTATTCCCTTATAATTGGGGGAGATTTCAATATAACTATGAATTATAATTTAGATTATATGGGGGCGAGTAATATTTCAAATAGCAAATATAGAGACTTGTTGGGAGAGTTTCTTGATAAGTTTGATTTAATTGATGTTTGGCGCAAGCATCATCCTTATAAAAGAGAATTTACCTTTAGACAGAAGCAGCCATTGGTGCAGAGCAGATTAGATTATATTTTTATATCATCCAAATTAGAAAAAGTCGTAAGGGAATCTGAAATTCTGCCCTCTATCACACCTGACCACGCTGGTGTTAGAGTAGAAGTTACAAATTTGGTCGATAATTTCATTTTTGGTAAATCATATTGGAAGTTTAATAGTAGTCTATGTTATGACAAGGATTTTGTCGATGGGGTAAAAAATAAGATTAGTGAAATAGAGGAAACGTGGCTGGGTCAAATAAATAGTAAAATCAAATTTTGGGATTTTATGAAAATGAAACTACGGGAATATATTATGAAGTTTTCCCGTGGAAAAGCGAAACTCAGGAAAACAAAAGTTGAAATATTGGAAAAAGAAATTAAAGACTTAGAATATCGATTGACGTTTAATTTGCAAAATAACATTCAGGAAGAACTAGACTTGAAAAAAAATGAACTGGAAAAGCTTTTTGACTATTCTCGTCAAGGCTTAAAGGTACGATCCAGGGCAGAATGGTCTGAAGAAGGAGAAAGAAATTCTCAATTTTTTGAACAATTATTAAAGTCGAATAAAAGGAAAAGTGTGATCAAGGAAATATACAATAGCAATAATGAGGTGATACGTGATGGTAAAGGGATTTTAAAGATCATTGGGGAGTTTTATAAGAATTTATATGCATGTCAAAATAACGACATAACAGAAGATATTAATGATATGTTTTTAAGCGAACTGCCCAAACTAAGCGAAGAAAATAAAGCATTTTGTGAAGGGCATATAACATTCGAAGAATGCTATCAAGCTGTTAAGGAAATGAAATGGAATAAGTCACCAGGCAATGATGGCTTTACAGCTGAATTTTATTATACATTTTGGCCAATCTTAGGGAAGTATATAGTGGAAGCATTTAATGAAAGTTTCGAAACTGAGGTTTTATCCAATTCACAGAGACAGGGAGTCATTACACTTATTGAGAAAGAGGGAAAAGATCCTTTGTATTTGAAAAACTACAGGCCAATAACTCTTTTAAATCTTGACTATAAGATCCTTTCAAAAGTATTGGCTAAAAGGGTAAAAGAGGTATTAGGAGATATCATTCATTATGATCAGGTGGGTTATGTTAAAGAGAAATATTGGGGAGGCAGTGCGGTTAATAGATGATGTATTTTTTCAGTCATTGTATCAGCCTGTAGGTTTTCTTATCGCTGTAGATTTCGAAAAAGCATTTGACTGTATTTCACATAGACTACTGTTCAAAGCATTGGAATCTTTTGGGTTCGGTAATGTATTGTGCTCTTGGGTTAAAATTCTTTATAATGATGTTAGTAGCTGCGTGATGAATGGGGGACACTCAACTGGATACTTTGAAGTTAAAAGAGGGGTAAGACAAGGGGACCCTTTGTCCCCTATTTATTTATAATAGCTATTGAGCTGCTTGCTCATTATATCCGAAAGGACCCTAGTATTGAAGGAATTCGGTTTGATACTGGAAAAATAATGCAGGTACTTTATGCGAATGATATTACATTGTTTCTTAAAGATATAAAGTCAATTGATAGGGTGAAGAAAGTCTTCGAAGACTTTGAGATATTAAGTGGATTAAAAATAAATATGGATAAGACAAATTTTATCTGGTTGGGGGAAGCGATTGATATGCCCGGTGTACCTTTTTTGGGACATAGAGTACAAGACATAAAAATCCTAGGAGTTTATTTTTCACGTAATTCTAAAATAAAAGATGATTTAAACTACAAAGAGATATTAAGTAAAATAAAAAGATTAATAGGTTGGTGGAGCCAACGAGATCTTACGATGTATGGCAAAATCAAATTATTGAAAATGTATGTATATTCAAAATTAAATTACGTATCTTCTCTTATATCTGTTCCACATAGTATCATTGAAGAAATTGAAAAGATTTCCTTTAATTTCATTTGGGGTGGGAAAGATAGAATAAAAAGGAAAATATTATATCAAGATTATTCTGCAGGTGGGCTTCGGGTAACTGACTACGAAACTTTTATTAAGACTCAAAGAATAATGTGGATCAAACGGCTGTTGTATGGTGAAAAATATTTAGGGTGGAAACTAACATTTGATTACTTTTTTAGATCGATAGGAGGTCGAAGTATATTTCTTTGTAATTATGACATGAAGAAAATGAATTTAGATGGTATACCCAGGTTTTATTTAGATATGTTAAAAGCCTGGCAAGATATAGATGAATGTAGACACTTCGAAAAGAACAAAGTCAATCCGATAATTTTTAATAATAGAAGCATTTGTTTTCGAAATAAAATGATCTTTGATGCTGATCTTTTTCATAAAGGAATATTTAAAGCATCAGATATAACCGTTGGAGGTAATTTTAAACCAATCTCTTATTTTTATAACTTAGGTTTTACCACCGACAGCCTGATCATGATTCAAAAAATATTTTCAGTCATTGAACTGGAATGGATACAGAGTGATTTTATACATGTGGATACTGAACATTTTCAAATAGATCTGAAGATTTTTGGTGATATACAAAAATTAAGCGATTTAAAGTCTATACGGTTATATAATCACTTTATTGAACAGTTTCAAAGAGATTATACATTAAAGATAACGGATGGAAATGTTCAACATGATTTTGGAACTGGGATGTTAAAAGAAATATTTACAAGACTGAAAAATGCATTTGTAAGTAATAAACGAAGAGAGTTTCAATACAAATTATTGTATGGGGCTATATATACGAAACAGAGACTCTTTCAATTTGGTTTCGAGTTGGACAATCTATGTTCATTTTGTAAACATCAAGTTGAAACATACCAACATTTGTTTTTAGAATGTCCTAAAGTTAAACAATTATGGCAGGACATTAGTAAAAAGCTACATCTAAGAGAAATTAATATAAATGATTGGAAATCCATTTTTATGGGACTATCGGGTAAAACTGTACGAATATATTTAATAAATTGTATAATTTTTCTTCTAAAACACATAATTTTTTCTTCAAGAAAACAAGGCGAGCTGCCATCTCTACAAAAAACAGTTACTTTGATAAAAGATCACAGAGACGAAGAATATAAGATAGCCAACAAAAAGGGGAAATTGGGGGCGCACTTAAGGAAATGGGAACAGATTGATGCGTTTCTTTGATTTTGTTTTCGTTTGTTTTTGTTTTTTTGTTTTTTTTTCTTTGTTTGCTTTTTTTTTGGTTGCTTTTTTATGTTCTCATTACGGACAGGCAAACCGGAACTGGATGCATGCATGGGTGTTGATATGTTGGGGGAGGGAGAGGGGGGGGGGGGGGGGGGGCAAGAAGTGGGAGTGAGAACGAGTGAGTTGTGATTGGTAGGAGAATGGTGAGGGGGAAGGGGGATGAAATGAGTGTCTAAGGGTGGGTTCGGGTGGGACATGTATATCTTCCTCTAAGTTTTTTTATCTTATAAAGAATCGTTTCAAGAAATAATGTATAATTTGATATTTTTTCTAAATGCATGTTCAATGATCGATATATAGTTTTTTTTTTCTTTCTAAAAAGAGCCTTTGTTCCGTTATTCCATATATTTTGGAAGACCTTATATTGTTTAAAAGTATAATTGGTATTTGTAATCTTTGTTCTTTAATTTCTTTTGTCTGAATATTATATATTATGATTTAATGTGATATTAATGTATCTTTCTCAAGACGATTATTTGGAACAAAAGTTCTTTTTATTATTACTATAAAGTATTACATGAAGGAAAATAGTTATATATCTATGTCTAATGGTTGATGTATTGTATTTTTTTTTTCCTTTCATCGAAAAAATAATCCTGTTTAATCATGGATAAGGTCAGAGAATTCTACTGATATTAGTGCATTTCATTAAGTTTCCTTGTATATGCAAATTATTTTATATGTGACTTATGATTGTTTCTTGAAAGGTAATATTGTTCTTGAGAGGAAGCAATAAAATATTATTCAAAAAAAAAAAAAAATGGACCCCCGCTTTTTTTTATACTTTCTCCTTCTGCAGTATACAATTCTCTACAAATCTGGAAAAATTTACCAATCTGTGATTAATTATGTAATAAAAAGCGAAACGGAATAGAAATATCAGATTTACTAAACGATCCCGAACAAGGAGAGCAATGCTCATAACATGGAGGAAAGAAAAGAAAACGACGAAAGAGACTAAAGAAAAGAAGAAAAAGAAGAAGAAAGAAGCGATAGTAAAATTGTAAAGGCAGGACAGTGTAACAAGAAGAAAAGAATGTGTGACCATCAACTGTAAGATCCAGCATGACAGAATTGTTGGAGGAGCTATCAACCAGTTCGTTTTCCATGCAGGCTATTCCAGAATTTGTGTCCAGTAAAGGTGATTGTTTTGTTTGCAAACACGGTTGGGGCTCAGGGGAGGTGGAAATTGTTTGTCTGTCTAGTTGGGTATTAATGTACCGCATAATGTTGGGTTGGAAAATTACTTTTCGAGAGTTCGTATTATATAAATATTCCAAGATTCCAAGATTCCAAGAAAGTACAAGTCAGATATCTCAAGAATATAAAAGTTATAGAAAAGCTCATTTGTATGTGCACGAAGTCCAACATTCTTTACAATTCTTACATTTTGTCCATGAAGGTTGTGGAGCTATTTCCCCATGGAAGTACAATAATTAAGATATAAGACCTTGTTCAATATACACATGAATTACATGAGTTTACAAATTACATCAACAATAAATTTGAACTTTCCGCGACTTACTGTTTAAATAAACACCAAAAAATGATATAGAATTACTAAATGGCAAGAAATTTGTTTATTTTATATTTGTTAGCTTTCATCCAGTCAAAAGCGCAAATTAATTCAGTGTTTACAATGTTCAGAAGTGTAACAGGGTTATGGTGAGAGCAAAAAATATTGGAGTCATCGGCAAAGAGGATTGTGACAAGACTGCAGATGAGTTTTGTAGATCGTTAGTGTACATAAAATAAACAGGAGCGGGCCTAACAGAGAGCCTGGAGGGATACCACAAGTAATTGACTGAAGGGTCGATTCAAAACCATTCATGTATACATATTGTTTTCTATCACTAGGTTAGTTCCTGAACCACTCCAAGGCATTTCCCTGGATACCATAGTGAGATAACTTATACAATATATCACGATATGTAGTAGCAAAGGCCTTGGAGAAGTCCAAGAAAATACTTGCAGTGTGTGCCACTGTCTATAGCTCTGGCAAATTTATGAATATTAGAAGCCCATGCGTGAATGTTGAGGCGCGGAGAGGACATGATTATTATCTAAAAACGTATATAATGAGTCCAGAATAAACTATTTTTCTAGATTTTTTGAGAAGCTTGTTAGAGGTGATAAAGGGAGGTAATATATCTTTGTCTTGCTGGTCACCTTTCGTGAATAGGCATGACCTTTGCAATCTTCACTTTATTAGGAACAACGCCGTTTTTTAGTGATAGATTAACAATATGTGTTAAAGGAGAAACTATTTCATGAATGATATTTGTAGTAAAATATTAGTTATACCATGATACACAGACCTGTTTCTATTGTACATTTTTGACATGTTCACATAAAACTTTAAGTATGAATAGTATAATTGAAACTTGGTCATCGTATTAAGAATCATATTCCGCACATTTTAATACCGACCAATTATGCACCATGCACTGTTTTCATTGTTCACCTAAACGTTTTTGATATTTTTTTTATATTTTGGCGTGAAAATTGATTTTTATTTTATATTTAAGGTTTGATATGGGTTTCAAACAATACTCAGACAGTGAATTTATATTGTACATATCTTTGATGCTTGTAAACACCATTTTGATAATGGACATCTTCGTTGCTTATGAGCAGAGTGCCCTGCAAAGTACCATAAAACCTCGGTTTTTTAGATTTTGGAATATTTGTTAGCACATTGATCACTTGAACCTTTTCCTTTTAGGCTGTTACTTTTTAATTCTTTATCATGGTGCATTGAAACTTGGAGATAATATTCAGAATGATATTCCGCATTGTTTGAAACAGTGGATATATGTTTACATAACTTCAGTTACCGTGGCAGCCTTTATGGAATTACTCGTCCTACATAAATACCCTACCTGAATTTCTATTAATATGCATTTGAACAATTATCCCAAAACAGCCGTCAAGGCAGGCCTATAGATTTATAAGACACACTGGACCCGATATTTGGAATTCACTACCTATATAGTTTATATTTAAGCCCAACAAAGTGTATTAAAAAAAAGAACGCTTAAAAGATTATCTTCTTTCATGTATTACTAGCGATATACAATATTATTACTCAATTATTTGTCTGTCTGTAAATATGCGAATGTTGTATATTAACTTCAAAATGACATAAAATATTTACAGACTAACCTTAATTGTTTCCTGCTTATTACAAGACAGTCTACATATTAATGCCTGTATCTGCAACATTCGTAATTATGCATAGAAATATACCTACAGGTGTTTTTTCAGCACGTATCCTTGTACCTTGGAATATAAGAATCAGTATTCAGGAGTTTTATGAAGGTTACTGGTATTTACAGACCCTATGTTCCACCTGAACTGTGCTTATGACGACCCCTTTTTCTATATAATTATGATTTTATGTGACCATACATGAAGATTGCAAATCTGTGATGATGTACATGGAAATAGAAATGGACATCAAATCAAATCAAATGTTTTTTTTATACGGCGATTGCTCTGAACGTGAAGAATTCAGCTTAAATATGAGTGAGATAATATACATACATAATGAGTTATGGTATCTGTGGCAAATCTAATTCACCAAAATAAACAGAGATCAGGTGTGACATTATTCTTTATTACCCTTTTTGTACCTTTATGTGTGTATCCGAATATGTCACTAGGTTTCTAACCGGGCCGAGCGACGTTCCGATTCTTTCTAACTGATAATTATTATATGTCCAACATCATTATTATGTTGAACATGTTGAATGAAATATGATGAGATGATGTATTTCTATGAATATAATGAATAACTTGACATGTATTTAACAGAGTTATGAATAATACAGGTTAAAACTTTGACCTTAAAAGTCTTGACCCCAACGTACTGGGATGGAAAGCTTTAGACCCTATGATTTGAACCTTGAACTTAAGAAGGCTACATATTTGATATAAATACTGAGGATTGGAAATTACTGGCATCAATGTTACACACATTTATGTTTGTGGATAAAAGTGAAATCTGATTTATCAGGAATTAAGTATTGATAACAAAGCCTCTGTGTAGACTATGTAATTTGAAAGGCACAGCTATTTGCAAAGTAGTCATTAGATATTGTTAAAATACATGTATCAGGATATTGTGATCTTTTAAAAAAATCTCTGGATCTTAACAGCAGTTTGTAATATCAAACGATAATCAGGATACGATTTTAATACGTTTCAATAGGTCTGGCCAATTAAATATTGATCATTTTTAAAATGATTGTAGAGAACCGGAGCTTTTTCCTAGAGAGTTTTCAGTGAGGTACATACATTTGGTTGGTATCAAAAATGAGCGGAATATGATTCTAAATGGGATGAAGTTTCAATGAAATGGTTTATTATCGTCTGTATAAATTATGGGGAAATCATTAAATCGGCAAAAATTTGACTAAAGCTTGCACTAGCGCTTTTTGAAAAAAAAAAGGTCTGAACATTTTTGAATGAATCTTATAGTTTACAACTTAGATCAGTAATAGAACAAGTAATAAAACATGCAGTTGCTGGAGCTTGCAATAAACATATGAAATTATAACGTCAATACTAATACGGTTTTACCAATTCAGTCAAGAATTAATGTAAATTATATAACAAACTATATAAACAATCTCAAGAACCCATAATTTTCACTGTTAAAATGTACTAAATATAGGAGTAAACTCCTTACGTGCGTTAAATTAATCATATTTTGCTGTTACAGCGTTTGTCCGACGTCGAGTATCCCATGTATAAGTAAAAGACATGAAATAGGAACAAAAATGATGACTGTTAATTTTCATATTTGTGTGTCATTCTTTAGGGGGTGGGGGGGGGCGTGCGGCAGGTAGATCCCACATATAATCATGATGATTTATGTAAGTCTGCACAACATATAGGGGTTGTATAACAACGTCTAACAGTCACTCTCCACCACTTAAATGGTCTAGTATTGATCATTTGCGCATCTTTGGACTCTGGTGAGCAATTTCCCACAGGTTCCATAAGGTTTCTTTTCCAGCTGATCTAGCTCAATAATGGTGGATGGGTTACCATTACCGTCTGGCAAACACTCTCCACCACTTAAATCGTCTGGCAGTGGTCATTTGTGTATCTTTGGACTATGGCGAATCTTTTGATATAGGTTTCTTAGGGTTTCCTTTCCAGCTGATCTACCTCAATATTGAGAGTTGGGGAAGTTTAGGGGCGTCTGGCAAGCACTCCCCACTACTTAAAACGTCTGGCATTGTCCATTCATGTATCTTGGGAATATGGCGAATCTTTTGATATAGGTTTCTAAGGGTTTCCTTTCCAGCTGATCTAGCTCCATTTTTGGACCCCCTTTGGGGGCGTCTGGCGGGCACCCCCACCACTTAAATCGTCTGGCAGTGGTCATTTGTGTATCTTTGGACTATGGCGAATCTTTTGATATAGGTTTCTAAGGGTTTCCTTTCCAGCTGATCTAGCTCAATATTGGGGGTTGGGGCACTTTGGGGCGTCTGGCAAGCACTCCCCACCACTTAAATCGTCTGGCAGTGGTCATTTGTGTATCTTTGGACTATGGCGAATCTTTTGATATAGGTTTCTTAGGGTTTCCTTTCCAGCTGATCTAGCTCAATATTGAGAGTTGGGGAAGTTTAGGGGCGTCTGGCAAGCACTCCCCACCACTTAAAACGTCTGGCATTGTCCATTCATGTATCTTGGGACTATGGCGAATCTTTTGATATAAGTTTCTAAGGGTTTCGTTTCCAGCTGATCTAGCTCAATTTTTGGACCCCCTTTGGGGGCGTCTGGCGGGCACCCCCCCCCCCCCCCCACCACTTAAAACGTCTGGCATTGTCCATTCATGTACCTTGGGACTATGGCGAATCTTTTGATATAGGTTTCTAAGGGTTTCCTTTCCAGCTGATCTAGCTCATTTTTGACCACTTTGTGACCTCCCCCTGGCCACACCCACCACATAGAACATGCCAGACGGTCAATTCGTTATATCGGACTATGCGATGTTTACATCCATGCACATGAAAATTGGTTTCGTTTCCAGCTAGGCTGACCCCCCTGGCTCACGGACTAATAGTATGAATAAAACAAATTCAACCATAAGAATTGAGAAAGGAGATACTTTGAGTAATTTATATAAAACAAATGAGGATGTTCTCCATGTATGAGATATCACACGTCATGGTTGCATTGCCAATATGAGGATCTCCACATCATTAGAGATCTCAACTTTCTTATAATTATTGAATAAATTTCTTAATCCATTTTGGATATACATGTATCTCAAACTTCTAATGATACTTTTATGCTTTCATGCTGCAAGCAAATTTTCTGTGAAAAGGATTTATTCCCCTGTAATGTTAATAACTCTACAAATTATATTTAATTAAAATCATCTATGGTATTGATTGTATAGACTCACCAACTATTTTTTTTCGTATAACTTTTTTTGTTCATATTGTCGCTAGTTGACGCTCCACTCCCATGCAATCAATATCGAACTTTGGAAACTTCTTTCCGTTGCATTTTTTTGTTGTCGATTTGTGATTACGTGGTTCCACATTCCAGAACAACTGTGCTGCCTTTTAACTTAAATGTATATCGGTTGATACCATTTTAAAAATCAACGGAATACTTAAGTTGGATGTTGATTTTGTTGATGCAAAAAAATAAATCTCTCAAATATCATTCTGTTGATTTTTTTTTTGGCTAAACAACTCATCCAAGTATGACTTGTTGTAAAAAAAAATTATGTCTGCTAGTCAATCTACCAAAATAATCGTTTCTTTTCTACAGGTGCAACATTTAGGGCAAATAACTTTTAAAACTTAAAATAAATCACGATTTAAATCAAATAAATCCCTTTTTTTTTTTAAATCATGACTTTTTTCCCCTAACTCTGTACATAACCTATACGGTGTTATGCAGCGATAGGTCATCTTATCTCTACTATTTTTTTTTAATTATTCATTTATTTATTCATTTATTGAAAGCATTTTCAGGTCCTGAATGGGGCAAACTCCCAAAATATTAATATGTATACACAGCCTGAATAAAACAAATTCCACCATAAGATTTGAGAAAGGGGATACTTTGAGTAATTTATACAAAACAAATGAGGATGTTCTCTATGTATGAGATATCACACGTCATGGTGACATTGCCAGTATGGGGATCTCCACATCATTAGAGATCTCAACTTTCTTATAATTATTTATTAAATTTCTTACTCCTTTTTGGATATATCTCAAACTTCTGATACTTCTAATGATACTTTTTATACTTTCATCCAAGCTAATTTTCTGTGAAAGGATTTATTCCCCTGTAATGTTAATAACTCTATAAATTATATTTAATTAAAATCATCTATGGTATTGATTGTATAGACTCACCAACTATTTTTTTCGTGTAACTTTTTTTGTTCATATTGTCGCTAGTTGACGCTCCACTCCCATGCAATCAATATCGAACTTTGGAAACTTCTTTCCGTTGCATTTTTTGTTGTCGATTTGTGATTACGTGGTTCCACATTCCAGAACAACTTTGTTGCCCTTCAACTTAAATGTATGATCTCCACATCATTAGAGATCTCAACTTTCTTATAATTATTTAATAAATTTCTTAATCCTTTTTGGATATATCTCAAACTTCTAATGATACTTCTAATGATACTTTTTATACTTTCATCCAAGCTAATTTTCTGTGAAAGGATTTATTCCCCTGTAATGTTAATAACTCTATAAATTATATTTAATTAAAATCATCTATGGTATTGATTGTATAGACTCACCAACTACCGCAAAGCTCCAAATAATAATGATCAATAAAGAAGAACAATTAACTGTCATAATATTTGGGTATTATCAAATAAGTGTTTACCGATACAGCTTGTTCCATTTCTGATGAAGCCATCACTACAGAGGCAGACGAAAGATCCAGCGGTGTTAATACATGTAGCATTGACGTGACAATTGTCCGTGCCAGAAAGACATTCGTCGTCATCTAGAAATACATTTCAATCCACAGACAGAATGATGTCATAAGAACTTCTGGTATACTATAAATTTGAAGAATTGCTTCTTAAAGGCCCGGTCACACCGCCAGAACTTTGCTGGAGCGTTCCTGGAGCGGTGAAAAAAATTCATCACCGCTCGTAACCGTTCACCACCGTTTAACAGAAGTTGGCCCCCGTTAAGGCAACGCCGTATACGCTCGGCCACCGCTGATGGTCCCTCCTACCGCTCCGAAAGTTTTGAGCTGCACAAAATATTGCGAGCGGTGAGGAGCGGGCAATTTTCCGCTCCGGCAAAGTTCACCACCGCTCCAACAACGCCCAGTCAAAGTTTGGCACCGCTAGACGCAAGTTCGTGGACGCTTGGGTCCGCTAGGCCAACGCAGAAATCTTGAACGCTGGACCACCGCTGCTTCGCCAGCTTTGCCCGGGCGGTGATTAAACGTTGCACAAACTTTAGTGGAGCGGTTGTAAGCGTTTTACGAGTGGACACGGGATTGCTGGAACGGTGTCTGGCGTTGAAGCAGCGATCCATTGCGGTGATGAACTTTGGTTTGGCGTTGGTATGGAGGTGTCGGAGTGGGACCAACGCTCGCTACCACTCGCTACCGTTAAACCAACGCTAAAGCAACGCCGGCTTCAGCGGTGCACCGCTAAGGCAACGCCCGTGTTTTCGATTTTTTCCCCCATTTGGTGCGCGGTGACGAGCGTTGTCGAAATTCGGCCCCCTCTCCCTACCGTTCAAGGAACGCTCCAACAAAGTTCTGGCGGTGTGACCGGGCCTTTACAATTATTTCAATCCGTTTTTCCACCCATGGGCTCTGCTAGACTATTCGTATGAGAGCATGTTTCGGATAGAAATTCGATGACAAGAATGCAACATTTTACACCAGCGATAAAGGTCCTCCTATTGCAATGATATTGTTTCTGTTTGTTTGTTTTGTTTGTCTTTTTTTTTTGGTGGTTTTCGGGCCCAATTTTGATTTACTTTCCTCCAATTCCAAATCTCTAAATTTACAGGCATAAACTACGAATTCGCCATTAGCACTTTTGAATTTTGAAAGAGAGTATAAATACAAGTCATAGGAACATATGGAAAAGAAAAAAGTCCAAAAGGTCCACCAGACGGCCTGGTCTCGCCGGCCTTCTGACAACTTTCTTTGTTTTGTCGGTCTTGTTGACAGTTGGTCCAGACCAACTGCTTACAAGACCGACAAAACAAAGGAATTCATAAAGGAAGTTAGAAAAATGTCGGTCTTTTTGGTCGTCGGTCTACTGAACCCTCAAAGAAAGTTGTCAGAAGGGCTGCGAGACCCAAATTGCATGGGCTGTATCTAGATTACACTGGCTAAAGCAATACATTATTTTTCGTATAACTTTATTCATATGGTCTTTATTGCCGTCACAATTTTACCGTCAGTGCTATCAGTACATTCGTCCTCATCTACAAATTATATTCCCCAAAATGTAAAATCACATGAGAGCTATAAATATTATGAGGGTCATCCCAGGAGACCGACAGTCCAACATACCGACAGCCTACTAGACCGACACCCCACGAGACCGCAAATAATACCTATTAAGGGAAGTTAGAAAAATATCGGTCTCGCGGGCTGTCGGTCTAGTGAACCTTCTGAAAAGTGGCTAGAAGGCCCACGGACGGACATTGTCGGACTCGTGGGGCTGTCGGTCTAGTGAGCTGTTTTCCTCTCGTGGACCGTCTGTCTAGTGAACCCTCAAGGAAAGTTGTCAGTAGGCCGTCGTGACCTAAATTGTCGGTCTCGTTTGCTGTCAGTCTCATGGGCTTTATCCAGATTGCATTGGCTAACTAAAAGTAATGCATCATTTTTCGTATAACTTTTTTTGTTCATATTGTCGCTAGTTGACGCTCCACTCCCATGCAATCAATAGCGAACCTAGCTAGGAAACTTCTTTCCGTTGCATTTTGTTGTTGTTGTCGATTTGTGATTAAGTGGTTCCACATTCCAGAACAACTTTGTTGCCCTTCTACTTAAATAATAATAATAATAATAATAATTAACAATTCTTATATAAACGAAGAAGCTTGACTGGGGAGGAATTTTTAATTTGTAAACAAATCTTTCGGCATATATAGCGCATAACACTTTGCGGAGCATGTCTCTATGCGCTTAAAATGTATATCGGTTAATATCATTTTAAAAATCGCAGGATTAAATTTTTAAAAATCAAAGGAATACTTAAGTTGGATGTTGATTTTGTTGATGCAACAAAATAAATCTCTCGAAAATCATTCTTCTGATTTTTTTTTTTTTTTTTTGGGGGGGGGGGGGGGGGCTAACAACTCATCCAAGTATGACTTATTGTAAAAAAAAAAAATAAGCCTGCTAGTCAATCTACCAAAATAATCGTTTCTTTGCTACAGGTGCAACATTTAGGGCAATAACTTTTCAAACATAAAATAAATCGCGATTTAAATAATAATAATAATAATAATTAACAATTCTTATATAGCGCATAACACTTTGCGGAGCATGTCTCTATGCGCTTAAAATGTATATCGGTTAATATCATTTTAAAAATCGCAGGATTAAATTTTTAAAAATCAAAGGAATACTTAAGTTGGATGTTGATTTTGTTGATGCAACAAAATAAATCTCTCGAAAATCATTCTTCTGATTTTTTTTTTTTTTTTTTTTTTTTTGGGGGGGGGGGGGGGGGCTAACAACTCATCCAAGTATGACTTATTGTAAAAAAAAAATAAGCCTGCTAGTCAATCTACCAAAATAGTCGTTTCTTTGCTACAGGTGCAACATTTAGGGCAATAACTTTTCAAACATAAAATAAATCGCGATTTAAATGAAATAAATCCATTTTTTTTTAAATCATGAATACCCCCCCCCCCCCCCCCCCCCCAACTCTGTACAAAAATTATACGGCGTTATGCAGCGATAGGGCATCTTATCTCTACTATTTTAATTTATTTTATTTTATTATTCATTTATTGCAAGCTTTTTCATGTCATGAAAGGGGGCAAACTCCCACAATATTATTATATTGATAAAAATTATCATCAAGTATGGTAAATAAGTGCTTACCAATACATGTGACTCCGTCACCGATGTATCCAGCAATACAGGCACATGTAAAAGATCCAACGGTGTTAGTACATGAGGCATGGCTGTCACAGTTGTCAATGCCAGCAAGACAAGCATTGGCTGAGAGAAATGTTAACCGTAAAATATTAGGCATAGTAAAAAGACATAAAACGATGTCTTGGTGTAATTTTGTTATTCTATCATCCTAATGAAATCTATGCATTTATAAACAAAAGCAGTAAGGGAGTACACTTTGGAAAAAAGGGGTTCACTATTGGACCTCAAAAGGCCACAAAGCAGCCCCTTCACGGGTACAATACTGAACCCAATTGTCTTACCTTTAACGGATGCAATGCAAGGGTTTAATGCTCATCTGTGGTGGTGCAAAAGACGTTAGAAATGCACCCTGTTAATTTGTGTTTTTAAAAGTACTGTAATATCCTGCATTTTTATGCTGCCATCTACAGCAGGAGTAGACACACATCTGCACGGTATGAAAGTGCATGAAGCTGATTATCGAGATGTCGAATAAATAGTGTTTTTCCTGAATATCCTGAATCAAGATATATCTTTGTCAATGTGTGAACGATAGAGATATTACAATGGCGACGAGCCGTGAGCCTGGTTCGAGCTCTAATGTTGGACAAAAGGGGAACTTTTGACTTTCTAACGTCTTGAGATCATGTGCAAGACGTCGCCTGAATGGTACTTACAGGTACGTGTGATGTCTGATGGTGACCGAGTGTGTAGTCTGCTGAGCTTTGTGCCCCATGTATTGGCATTCATGTGATACAGTAATACGGTCAATATGTGTATGCCTGTCTTACCACCGTTTGATCCTCACGGGGACGCGCATCTTTGAGTCAGAGGTGGGAACAATACATAAAGAGATTTGAAGGAGCCATGATTGGTTTCAACATAACTGCACCGAAACGAAAACGAACCCTTCTATTGCACTATGGAGTTGAACAGCTCCAGAGTGTGCTTGATACCCTACCTGATACAGGGACTGATAATGATTGTGTAAGGGCATGTGATGCTTTTAAATCACAGTTCGTACCGAAGAAGAATATTATCTATGAGACAATCCTATTTCGTAGACTCATTCAAGAAGCTGATGAAAACGTTTCGCAATTCTGTACCAGACTACGGAAAGAAGCGGAAAAGTGTCAGTTCACGAATGTGGAACGTGAATTGGTTACTCAGATCATCACTGGTTGTCGGTCCAGCCAGCTGCGTAGACGTGCCCTTGAGAAACAGACATCTCTTGCCACACTTATAGAACTAGCACAGTCCATTGAGTTATCACAGGAACGGGCAGATGGGGTCGAAGCAGACAAGGCTTCACAAATCTATCGTGTTTCTTCACAACAGAAAAGGCGTGCACGTCCCAACCAATAGCCATCACGACCTAAGCCTAGTCCAAATAAGGTGAACCATAGTGGAAAAGGCCCTAGACAGCAGAAATCATCGCAATGCAGAAATTGTGGGTATGCCTATCCCCACACTGGAAACTGCACCACTTTGCATCAGTTTGCCGCAGTGGCAAACCAGTCAAATCTATTACCGATGATAATGCCACATCACTCCCTGATGCAGAGACCTTGCAGAATCCTGTTGACATGATCGATGAGTATATGTTTGCAGTTTCAAACGCCAAGCCGCCAACACATGCAGGTATAACCATTGATGGCATACGCTGTTCTATGATTATCGATTCGGGATGTTCGCGAAACATCATCGATGAGCCTACCTACAAGAAACTGAACGTGAGCCTTAAGAAAACTTCGATCCGCCTCTTTCCATACGGTTCGAAAACACCCTTGAGTGTCCTAGGTGTGTTTACCGGTAGCCTTGAGTCACGGAAAAAAATCACTGCTGCTGAGATATATGTGGTTAAAGGCTCATATGGAGGTCTTTTTGGACGTAGCACTGCTGAAGATCTCAATTTGATCACGACTATACATCTGCATACCCAAACCTATGGTCTGGAGTGGGAAAGCTGAGAGACAAGAAGGTGAAACTCCATATTGACACCTCAGTTCAGTGCTTCTGGCCCCGGCTTCTGGCCCGACTCGATGGGTTTCACCGATCGTAGCCGTTCCCAAGCCGAATGACCCAGAGAATGTTCGGATTTGTGTTGACATGAGGGCGGCTAATAAGGCTGTCATCAGAGAGCGTCATCCTACACCTACAATGGATGAAATTATCACTGAGTTGAATGGGTCCAAGGTATTTTCCAAGTTGGATCTAAAATCTGGATATCACCAGCTCGAGATTGAACCTGAGAGCAGATACATTACCACCTTCGCTACACACGTTGGACTGAAGCGCTACAAGAGGCTGAATTTCGGCATATCCTCAGCGAGTGAAGTCTTTTAGAACACTATTCGTCAGACAATAGAGGGCATACCAGGAGTCCTCAATGTGTCTGATGATATCCTTGTACATGCGCCTGATGAAGCATCACACAATGAGAGGCTGACTACACTCATTCAGCGTCTACAAGAGCGAAGACTGACCCTGAACAAGCAGATATGCCAATTCAACAAGACAAAGATTTCTTTCTTTGGCCTTGTATTCTCAGCAGAAGGAGTATCGCCTGACCCTGACAAGGTTGACGCCATCCACCAGGCTGCACGTCCGCAAAATGCTCAGGAAGTGAGAAGTCTTCTGGGCATGGCCAGTTATAGCTCGCGCTTCATTCCCAATCTCTCGACAATCACTGCACCTCTCCGTAGCCTCATGACAAAGGGAGTGAAATTCGAATGGAATCAAGAGCATGTAGCAGCACTGAAAGCGTTGAAAGATTCCCTATCAAAAAGTGTAGTATCATCATACTTCGACACAGCCAAGCATACAAACCTGTACGTCGATGCCAGTCCAGTGGGACTGGGAGCCAATGTGACACAAGCGTACAAGAGTACAATCATCTATGCTAGTCGTTCCCTCCCACCAGCAGAACAAAGATACAGTCAGAATGATAGAGAGAGAAGCCCTAGGTATCGCTTGGGGTCTTCATCGGTTTCCCTCGTATCTTTTTGGTAGGAACTTCACCGTGGTCACTGACCACAAGCATTTGATTCCTATCTTTGGAAAACCGAAGATTGTACCATCAGCACGAATCGCAAACTGGATGTTGAAACTCCAGCACTACGACATGAATGTTGTCCACGGCCCTGGAAAGACAAACTCAGCGGACTACATTTCACGGCATCCCTGTAGTGATAACGCTAAGACAACGATGCCAGACGTCGAAGCCTACATCACCTTTGTGGCTCATCATGCAGCTCCAAAAACCGTCAGTCTCGATGACATACGCTCAGAAAACAGCCCGCGATTCCACACTACAAGCTACAATCGAAGCATATCGCAATGGAAAGTGGGGGAATCTCAAAAGCTCTCATCGTGTTATGTGGAATGTTCGCAATGAAATCGCAGTCACCGATGATGATATTGTGTTGAGGGATAAGCGTATTGTGATACCGGAAGCCCTTTATTCGCGTATTATCGATATCGCACACGAGAGTGTTCCAGGGGTAACGCGTACAAAAGCATTGCTCCGCTCAAAAGTTTGGTTTGAATCGCTTGATCGTAAAGTTGAATCCCTTTTGAAAGATTGCCTGGTATGCCAAGCTGTACGCGACATCCATACGCCTCATCCATACGCCTCTGGAGCCGCTCAGGATGTCACAAATACCACCCGTTCCTTGGCAGAATTTGAGCATTGATTTCTGTGGCCCGTTGCCCACAGGAGCGTATTTGATGGTACTAATTGATGAGTATTCGAGTTGTAGAGGTTGTAGGTTCAGTGTCTGCAAGAGCTGTGATACCAGTTCTTGACAAAGTGTTGTCTGTGTTTGGATTCCCGAAAGTCATTAAGAGCGATAATGGAAGCCCATTCAACTCGAGTCCATTCGCAGATTATGCGTCTCACTGCGGATTTCCGCATCGCCGAATCACTCCTCACTGGCCTCGCGCTAATGCTCAAGCAGAAGCATTTAAAGGTTTACTAAATTAGAGAGAAAATGGGTGCTCTTTCCATGTAGTTTTGCCTTCTAATCACGAATCTGCCAATCGATTGTCCAAATTATGTCTCGTTTTGGCGAAAAAGGGGGAAAAGTAGAGGTTTTGGGACCGTTCCTTAAAACTCGTGAGCTGATTGGCTAACCCCCAAGTGACGTATGAAAAGTAAGAGGCACAAGATCTGCAGGCTGCAGCATATAATACTGTACACAGAATGCGGTATTTGACCCCTCTGTTCAATGGACAATTTATGAAAAAAGGAAATTAATCAATATAATCTTAGGAGTGAATAATCATTAGCAATATATTTTCTACAAGATCAGAAAACGCTTTTGCCCAAATATACAGCTCTTGTTTTGTTTTTAGCTTTTCTTTTGAACAATGTTCTCATCCATCTGAGCTTGCCGAATGAAAGTTTTGCATTGGTCATAAATGATAAACGCGTGCACAGCCGTTTTATGCGTCTGTATATAATTATGTACAATGTCCTACACATCTTTAGTACGGCAGTGACTATGTTCCCCTCGTACATAGCGACTGGTGAACGCTTTTGTTTTGTTTATTTCACACGGCTTTTTTTTTTTACTTCGCTTTACATAGTACGTTAGTACTGACTTAGATTTTGGCTGAATTCGAGTAAGAGAGGAAAAGTGCCCGCGATTCCGAGTTGGAGGACTTTTCTGAGCCATGCAGATATCAAATGATTTATCAGACACCGAAGGCAAAGAAGCTCGAGTGGCAAGGGGAAATTCGACCATATTATATGTTTGAACCCCTCGCAGAATACGGTGAAGGGCCGTGGTGAAGTAACTCCAGGGAGCTCCAACGCGTTGGAGCTCCCTGTAGTTACGGGTGAAGTAGACCGAAAATTCGATCTGTCTCTCGTTCGTTAGGTCGTCTTAGCTAACGAACGAGAGACATAATTTTCGGTCTACGGGTGAAGCTGCTGCAGCTGCTGTCGTTGAAAAACAGATTGGAAGACTAGACTCCAAGTCTGATCGTTGGAATAGCTGAATCTTTTAGCTAGCTTATCCTTCTCTTCATGTCAAATTCTGAATACAGGCCAGCTAGATCCTCAAATCATCTTCAGCAAAGTGATCGCTGCAGATTGTACTCCACTCACTTGGCCGGCCCTTGCCACTCTGCCCGCGTGAGCTTTACCTTTGCGACCCACAATTTCCGTAGATTTTCATCTTTAGGAAAATGATGTAGGCTTACACCATCTTTAGGGGTCTTGCTACAGCCTGCAACTATACACCGATTAGGCATTATTGATGAAACTGTGTTCCAAAATCAAAGTTATTGTGAGGAATTAAACACACGAAAATACGCAATGCAAATGGTCGATGCGGTGAATATCATGCTCGGCACCGGCCTGGGCCTGCCGGGGGCCTCCGGGCGCGCACGGTATAGGTTAGTGGAACATTTTCCCTTACTTTTCATGCGTCACAGATCACGTGATCACGATGTCGCTTCGATGAGTTTTTTTAGGGGCGGGGCTTATGACTGTAAATCAGCAAAAATGTACTTTTCAAATGATTATAAAATATGACTGAATGCATACAAAATTGTGTGATGGATATTTTTTGGCTCCTGATGACACCTTCCTACGAAAAATGGGCAATTATTTTTTTATTTTAGTGACCCTTTAACAAACCGCTCATCACAGCCATACGGGCTGCACACCTCGAAGGCAAGAATTGGAAAGAGGAAGTCTACAAATACCTCCGCCAATATCGCGCCACATCACATTCTTCAACAGGAGTAAGCCCATTTCGATTGATATTTAATCGCGAAGCGGTTATGCGCCTCCCAGACGTAGATGTGACAACACTGCTCGTGACAACACTTCATCAATGGCCAACGAGGAAATCGCTGCCAGTCACTCGAAAGCGAAAGCGAAACAAAAATCCTACGCTGACAAGCGATTGCACACAGCACAATGTGACTTCAAAGAAGGTGATAGAGTGATTGTGCGTAATGATGGACGAGGCAATAAATTCACGCCTCCTTACAATCCTACCCTCTAGTGATTATCAAGAGGAAGGGTAATATGATCACTGCTAAATGTCAATCAACATCACGGTGCATCACACGCAATGTATCCTTCTTTAAGCGGTCACCTTCACATTCCCAGCTTGCTCAATAAACGGAAAAGTCTGAACAAACTGACAAATTCTCAGAAACTGTGGTCCCACACCGCACCAGAAGACCTCAGCCTATCTGAAGGACTATAAAACCTAAAAAATCCTGAAAGCTAAATGTTTTGAAGAAAACCACTTCACCAAAGTTTTGAAGTTGTTTTATGAAAGGTATTATTTTGTTGTCATTAATTGCACATGCAAGAAGATGTGTATTATGCTTGTTTGTTAATTCTGAAGGAAAAGAACGAGTTTTCTGTCATTTTTTTTAAGAGTTAAAATGTTCCACAGAAAACAAGTATCAAAAGTGTTTATGTATTTGATATATTGTGTTTATTTAAGCTAAAGAAAAGAAGGAAAGAAAATTTTTTTTTTTAATGTTGAATTACACTTTGTCATCATGAAACAGTATGGCATCTCATCAATTAATCTGTCTATATCCACGGTAATATGCCATTTGTGAAGATATACACGTACCTACTACATAGATAGAGTGTTTGTTTCATAAATGCTACTGTAATTTGTGACTATACAGAACCATTAATTTTGCATGTGAAATATGGTGCATTTTTTTAAATTATAGACATGCATGCATGGATGTTCAGTTCAAAGAAACTGTCAAATTTATGTCAAGGAGGAATTGGAATAGTCAAACCATTTGAATAAAAAAAAATACCATTGTTAAGAACTACAGGTTTGCAATCCTGATTTTCCTAAAAACATTCTGGCAACGAGATACAAATATTTATGTAAACTGATCATGCATGTGTTTTCTTTGAAATTATACTTATAGTGAATCAATGCATATGAAAGAAAACCCCAAACACACTCAATCTTTTGATATTCTGAGTTTATTTTTCTGGAAAAAAAATCAAGAAATATACATGTATGTGTAATAACTTCATTGTTTTGTTAATGTTATTATAAAACAAATCTGAAGAAAAGGAGGGATGTAACATCCCGCACAAGGGGTCTCCACTCCGCTTCTGCATCCGGCTTTCCATGGGGGTATTTCCGGCGGGTCAAAAGTGCACACTGCTCCCACTTTTCATGTATTAGCCTATGAAGCCAACTTTTTTTTAGTGTACCAGCGAAAACCAGATTTTAGCCGGCGCGCAGCGCGTAAAGTTATTGAAATTATATATTTGAATATTCATGAGCTTTTATAACTAATTAACATAACATTAAACTGTACTTAGGCGTATACTGTACTTTTGCAGCAAAAATGTGCAGAAGATGATGAAGACAACTAGAAGACAAAGATAAAGAAGAAGAAAAAAAAAAGAGGAAGAAGATGAAATAGAAGATGAAGAAGAAAAAAGAAGAGGACGAGGAAAAGGTAGTGCAAGAGTGCAAAAGAAGAAAAGGAAGATGAAGAAAAGAAGACGAAAAAGATGAAGATGAAAAGGAAGTGCAAGAGGAAGAAGAAAAAAAAGATGAAGAAAAAAATGAAGAGGAAGAGGAGGAAGAAGAACAAGAAGAACATGAAGAAGAAAGAGAAGAAGAGGAAGAAGAAGAAGAGGAGGAGGAAGAAGAAGCCCTCCTTCGATATTGAATTTCCCTTCATTGAACGCTTTTCTTGTGCCTTGCAGATTTGGCATATCATATGTCAAGTAAAAGTACAAATGGAAAATTTGCTCCCCATGACCTCATATATGTACCACCATGCACTGGCTTCTGGTGCATGTACCCCCCCCCCCCCCCCACACACACAAAAAAAAAACCCAAAACAAAACAAAAACACAACAAACAAAAACAACAAAAATGGCACAAAACAAAACCCAACAAACAGCAACAAACAAACCTAAAAAATCTGATTTGATATTTGTCTTCTTCTTCTTCCTCTTCTTTTTTCTTCTTCATCTTCTTCTTTTTTCTTCATCTTCTTGTAAAATGAGCCCATCAACAGAAAACCCACACAATTCAGTCTATCATCCAGTTATTCAAGGTTGCATAAGGCTGTATTTACACCAATCCACCATCACACTTCAGAACACATGCCATATTGTGCCTGCATCATCATCAGCATCACCACCACATCTTTCACAAAATTATGGGGAAAAAAAAACAAATAGAAGTTTCTCAGTGTGAAATGATGTTTATTAAACTAACTCACGTATCAACATAAAAGTTAATGCTCTCTTGAAATGCAATATACAGATTATAACATATGGTTCATGGACAACAAATCACGGGCAGGTGAGGGGGCGGCATACCAATTGTTATTTTATTTCAGTTTGTAAGCAAACAAGTTTAAATCTAGTGACATCCGATATATAGGTGGATTATAATGTATATTCATGTACATCCCTTCAATCTATCATCAGAATATACAAGACATAAAAGTCCAAAGAGACCACCTTACTGCCCAAAATGATGAGGCGATGTTTGTCCAAATATTGGTAGTTTTGAAAATTTCGGGGTGGGCTGAAACTCCCAAGCGCCTGATTCGTTTGCCTAGAAACATGCCCCAGATTGATGGCACAACCATTGCATAGATGATAAAAAGAAATTACAGAATATAGAACCATTTGCATTTCAAGAAAAAATATCATAGCTATCGCAGGATAGCTTCAAGAATTTGATGAAAGGGAATATCACTTAAGGTTGAAGATCAAATAAATATGATTACATCTTAATGCACTACTTATGCATACAATTATAAACACACGTTGCATTAAAGATGATGAACTAAAATCATATTTCATAATGTAGTCATGCCACATTTTTCTAACTCTACTTCTAAATTACATTGGAATTAAAAGGAAAATTATTTGATTTTGTAAATTTATTGGTTATAGTTTGAATTTAAATTACTGCATTATTCTGAGGTGACATGATAACTGACTTGTACTTAAAAGGTTTTTATCAAATATTTTTTTGAAGTGTGAAAAGAATTTAGAATTAGGCTTAAGATTAATCACTTTCTCATAATCATTTTTCAAATGGGCCAATCGTACCAATTGCAATATATTTTTAATTACGTGTACATGGACATGTACACCTACAAAAGGTAAATCCGATGTCAAATTTAGTCTTTGCTTTTATTTCAAAATTACGAATTAGGGGGTGTATCTATAAATGATCTTGAAGTGAAATGTCAAGTGACTGCAATAAGGGCCATTCAACCCTGAACCACCCCCCCCCCCCCCCCCAAAAAAAAAAAAAATGAAAAAAAAAAATGGAAAAAAATGAAAAATGGAAAAAAAAAACAATAAATAAATTAAAGTTACAAATCTGTTTGTTTCCCCTTTGAATAATATGTTAGCTCTTTCTTTTGACCCAAACTTTGACATTCAATTTCCAGCTCAGAAATAGCATTCCTGACATTTAGAATAAATGTAATTGCCATTATGTAGATTAGCAATAAATCTTGAGAGAAATTAATTAATTAAACTTTAGGTTTAAATGATAATAAAAATAAAAATACTTCGATCCTTAATGACTCCGTTACTTGACACTAACAAGCAATGTAACTGATGAGCTTCCTTGGACAACCTGCATTATAAAAACAAAAAGAAAGGAGAAACAAAAATTAAACTTCTTGTAGACTGGACTGGATTTTAAAGAAGGAAACAAAAATGGGTACATCTATCCAGGGGCGGATCCAGGATTTTGTATAATAAGGGGGGGGGGGGGGGGGGCATACAAATGCTGGACTGTCAACTTTGGGAAACTGCTAGGAGGGAGATCCGTATATTGTTTGGTCTTTCCAGCCCTCCAAATATCGCTCAGTGGGGGGAGGGGGGTTATGGGGTCCTGTTTCCCCTCCATAAATATCTGACACGAAAACTAAACAAGAACAAAAAAAAAAAAGGTTTTCTGTTCTAAAAGGGGGCACAATGCATACTGTTGTTTGAAAGGGGGGGGGGCACGGGCCGGGATTGTTCCCCCCCCCCCCCAAAAAAAAAAAAAAAAAAAAAAAAAAAATACCACTGAATTTGTTCTTCCTTCTTAATTATAGAAATGTAAATCTAAGTTTAAATCATTTAACAGATGTACATATTTTCATCTTCCATTCCAAATTTGACCAAGGCATTTAGTAAACTTTAAAATGGCTAAATCAAAATAATTTACTGGACTTTAGAATTTTGATTTTGACTGCACAGACTATGTCGGTAGAAATCTAAGTCTATTCATAATAAGATCTAATCTTACAGAGCTACTACTAAGACTAAGCAATGGAATATTGAAATTTACACCAATTATGTGGGCTTAGAGGTCTACGTTTTCAAAAAACAATTTACCTTTCCAGTTCAACTTGGGTTTTCTGCAGTGAGTGGATGACAGTAATCTACAGCCCAGCCCAAGGTAGGGCCTATCAGTTTTTAGTATCACAATATTGAATGATCTGGTCCTGGTCCCCCCTGTGTTTCTCTGCTTCGGTCCAAGGCAATAGCTCTGCAATAAAAAGAGAACAAGAGGTTAGAATCATAGTAGCAATTAAAAGCATGCCACAGATCTACTGTTTAAATTAATATTATTACTCGCACATGAAGGCCCTATGTACTCTCTCGTCTCAGTCACGACTCGTCATGGTTGTCACTACAGAGTACAGTACACAAAATATATTGGGACAGCTCTCAGTAGCAGCATAATATACTGTATATAATAACATTTTAATCTGGTCCAGCATGATTCAAGACATTATCATTCAAATTCTAAGTTGATCTTTCTAGACCCTCCTTAAACAAAGTTCAAGGCGAGACCGAGGGCCTAACTTTAAGTCTAAGGTAGGCCTAGAATAGATCCAGGCTATCGTAGCCGTAGGCAAAGCGCAGTTAGCCGGCCAGGATCGGCGCACCCAAAACTAACAGACCGCTGGGCAAGATCTTACCCGGCGCGGCCTAGCTCCCCGGCCAGAGTGAGGATCTTGCGCATTCAGTGTCATGATCAATCTTGGACATGTCCACATCTACCGCAGGTTGTCGGTAATGAAGCCATGCACTTTACTTTTTAGGCTTGAGCACTATCATAATATACAGATCTTCGGAAAATATATCTGATCTTCTCGAAAAATATTACAAGTAGACTATTCAAAATTACCGTTTTAGAGTTCAATCAAAGATAATAATTTTGTTTTGTCATCCATGAGAAGGGGGACTGGGTGGGATGTGGGATAATACGTTTTGTACAGTGAACTCACTAGCAGCCACGACGAACACATCCCAATTATTAAGAGGAATGTTAAACAAAATACATATTTACTTACATTTCATGGCATCATACGGCATTACTTTGATGAGAATGTCCACCGGAGAATTTTCTGCTTTCGTGAGACTTACAAGACAAACTCCTTCTAAAACAGAAAATTCTCAAAAACAAAGTTTTTTGAGATTTGTGTTGAAATGGCACAAAAGTAGCACTACCCGCACGGTCGCCATTTTCCCTATTTCGTGTCCAAATCGTAGGGAATTGTGGGAATGAAAAAAATGAATTATGTATGATCTTATACATAAAACATTATGTTAATATGAGCAACTAACCAATCATCGAACAGTATTTGACGAGTTTTTGACGTCATTCCTCATGAATAAATATTTATTGAAATTGACCCTCCTAGTTCACTGTTCAAATTGGCCAAAGCTCCCACAATGCATCCAATGCAAAGCCTATGGAATGTCAAAGGTCAGATTTTAGCTGGCCCTCTAGCCCTCCTTCGGAGGGCATACTGTGTATGATCGAATCTCTTTGATCCCGCAGATTTATGCTGCCATCTACGGCAGGAGTAGACACACATATGCACGGTATGACAGTGCATGAAGCTGGTTATCGAGATGTCGAATAGTGTTTTTCCTGAATATCCTGAATCAAGATATATCTTTGTCAACAGGCCCGTAGCCAGGGTTTCTAAAGGGGTTGGTCGCTTTTGGCAAAAGTGGACCTTTTTGTCATAATCAATACGGTCCTTGCTAGGGGGGGGGGGGGTCAGGTGGCCTGCTCCCCCGGAAAATTTTAAAATCTAGATGCTTATTGCTGCAATTTAAGGACTCCCGAGGGGAAATTTAGGGGTTGTGAATGATGATTTTGAACACACATTTTTGAAGTCGCAGAAGCAAAATATTTATTATTTATATTTTCAGGCTTTCTGGATAAACAATGGCAACGTATTCCATATATTGCGCATATGCTAATTACCTCATTTCTTCAAAAATGGCCCTGTTAAAACGCACCAAATAGCATCTCCCCGCGCTGCCGCTCCGCCGCTCCGGAGCTATGGCCACCTCTTTTTAAAATCTACTTATTACTTTTTCCAAAATGTTGGCAACACTGCAACTCACTACACCAGCTTTGATGCTGTACAACTGAAAGCGTGTGGGTAATTCTGGTAACAAAGATTAAAGGTGTGTGGTGTGTGTGTGTTTTTTTTCATGAAAAAGCGGACCTCAGCCCAAGAAGGGGGGGGGGGGGGGGGGAGGGGGAGGTCGTCCGACCCCATCGACCCCCCTCTGGCTACGGGCCTGGTCAATGTGTGAACGATAGATATAATTATTACAGGTACTACTAGTATTGAACGACTTTATTCTTTTTCTCCTTTTCAGTATGTTGTTTAATCTTTAATCTTTATTTCAAAAGAACTTGTAAAACATATAATTACCAGAACTATGGTCCAATTCCGAACTCATGGCAGGCCATATACGAACTGCCATGAATATATAGTATGTAGCTTTTTAAGGTGCCAAATAACTTGTTAAAACTAAACGTTGGTAATTATTGGTCCAGAATGAAAACATTATTAAAAGCAACGGTGTATATCATAATGGAACTTTTTTTAAATTACACCTACAAGAATCATATTCTAAGATATGATTCCAAAGTAATTCACACAGCGGTATGAATAGAATTTATATTATTCTCATCGAAAAAATTTAATTTTCCTTATCAAACGTTGATTATTTTCCTTGAAACTATAGACTATAGTTTCAAGGAAAATAATATAGTGATGTTCATTTTCTTTAAATTTTATCCTCAAATGAAAAATAATGAAAGGTACTTAACTCTTTGGATGATGGACCAATGAGCTCGTTAGGGTGGGAATATTGGTGTTAACTACCTACCCCCCCCCCCCCCCCCCCCCCGTATAAAATCATTTCTCTTTGTTTTTATGGACATTAGTAACTCTCACTTTTACTATCTTTTACTATACAAGACTTGTCAGGAAATCAAATCATTTTTATTTATTTGTTTGGAAATGTTGAAGCTTTTATCAGCAAATATGAAAATATTAATTTATTTTTACTCTTGTCAAGAAAGTAGACAACTGAACTAAGTTGTGGGGGAGGGGATTATTGTTGAAAATCCTCTCGTTGTAATATGACCATTATAGCTTGACACCAAATACTTAATTTGCCCATAACATCATCAAGAATCACAAAACTCAAAGAGCATAAGTCAATCATCTTTGTTTTTATTTGAATTTGTAACCAGAGGCAGCGCTCCCGGGGGGACAGGGGGCACAGTGCACCCCCACTTTTTCAAGTACCCCAAAAGTGCCCCTTTTATCTAAGAAAAGTGCCCCTTTTTCTTTCTAATAAGTGCCCTTTTTACCTTCTGATAAGTGCCCCCTTTAACCTCAGACATTATTGCCCCTTTTAACCTCATAACTGCACCTTTTGAAATCTGTGCCTTTGTTTTTCGTCTGATTAGTGCCCATTTTCAGAGTTCTAATAGTGCATTGTTCCCTTCTTATAAGTGCCCTTTTTCACCTCTGATAAGTAACCCTTTTTCTTGGTATGACGCCCCATCTTCTTTCTAATAAGTGCCATTTTCACCTTCTGATAAGTGCCCCTTTAAGCTCAGATAAGTGCCCCCTTTGAAATCCCACAAGTGTCCCTGTTTTCGTTTGAGTAATGCAATTTTCCGTTCTAATAATGCAATTTTCTCCCTATGATAAGTGCCCTTTCATCTCTGATAAATGCCTCTTTTCAAGTGCTCCTTTTACTTTTGATCAGTGCTCCTTTTTCTTTCTAATAGTATTATTTTCCCTTTTGATAAATGCCCCTTTTGTCTTCTGATAAGTGCCCTACCTATATACCTATATAATATCTATATACCCCAATGTCGTCTACAAACTGCCCAAAATTCCACAAAAGAGCCATATACCTATCTCCAAATAATCAGAGATCGAGGCTTCATAATAATAGATTCCCCTACTGATATCAGCACAATGTGAGGCAGTGGAGCAGGGGGCAGGAGGGGCACAATTCCCTAAATTATACAAGAATGAGCAGTGCCCCTAAATCATAACAGGAAGGAAGACAATTTATTTCTATTTTTTTCCAAACCTCGCTTGCTACGCTCGCTCGCATTTACTTCTTATCATATCAGGAAAATCGCTGCTATTCAAAATATCTTAAATATTTTGTTCGCTCGCTTTGCTCCCTCGCAAATGAATAATCATACCATTCTGGAAAGTAGTTTTTTATCTAGAACCATGTTAAGACAATAATGTGTCGAGAATGATCCTCGATAGTGTATTAATCAGAATGTAGCGGTATACTAATGTCTCAAAGTGGCATTTTCCGTCTTGTTTTCACCCTTTGTAGGTGCCCTTTTCCCCCCAAAGTGCCCCTTTTTGATGGTGACCCCCCCCCCCCCCCCCCACTTTGAAAGACGCTCCGCTGCCCCTGTTTGTAACACTCACTTATGAAGACAGCTATGTAGCCTGCTCCACCACAGCCCTCGGTAGGGTCCCCTGAACATGGATACTGGCAGTCGGCATCTGATCCTACTCCAAGTCTAGAATAGTTATCACTAGCTTCGCCACAGAAACATTCCTCTGCGTATTCAACTCCAGCATAGGTATTGCTTGCTGTGATCGACTCGGTACAAAACTTGATGCAGTATGAAATAGTCATGGATGAATCATGGATTAAACTATCCCTGGGTAAGACTCTATCATTGGCACTGTCCATAAAGCATCCAAGATATCCGTCACCTGTAGATGATACATTACTTTTATAAAAGGTAGATTTTTTTGGCAGCCCTTGGAGCTATGATCAAGTTGATGGGCAACGCATAGGCCATTCAGTGATAGCTCCCTTAAGGACCATTCGGAAATGGATTGGGAAACATACAATATATAACAGTGGAAGCATAATTATGAAGAAGACTTTTAATAATCATATCTTTAATTCATATCAATCAACGTTATCGCCTTCATTATTAGTATTGTTATAAGCAATGTGATTTCGCCCCAAAAAATAGCATCGATTACTCAAGGTGCAAAATGTAACTTTAAGCACAAAGCATCCCTTCTTGATTTTTTTACCGAGGTTGAATGGAGGGGGAGAGGGTGGGGAGTGGGACAAAATTTCTCAACGAAATTAATTGTGGTGGCTCGGGGCACATGTCCTCCTTCCCCGTTCCCTTAGATACGCCATCGTATCAGCGGGTAAGTCTTTAAATTTGTTTTAAAACATAGCTTTTAATTCAAATAAATTGGTAAAATCTACTGCTGATTATGTACTATATTCAAAATAAAGGTTGATCTACAATGTTAACCTACCATGACACGTAGCTGCTCCTGCTATGCTGCATGATGACGTTGAAAACAATATACATTCCGACAAGTCACTTTCCCCTGAAATATTTTCAAATGTACAAAATATAGTGATATTGCCGTTGTGGTATCGGTGATTCATATTGTAGTAGTCTAGCTGACGACTACCAATAAGTAAGCCTATTTATGGGGAGGGGAGGGGGGGGGGGTATAATGACCATGAGGACGCCACATGCAAGGACCAACGGAGCCTTTGTGAGATTTTGCGTATGCAGCAGGCTACAAAATAGAGAAATCTTTGTCAATCTTTTCCGAATAACGTGTTTATAATTGTAATGATAATCATCATAATAATAATACTACTTCTACCAATAATAATAACAATAATAATAATAATAATATTAATAATAATAATAATGATAACAATAATATAATTATTATAATACTACTACTACTAATAATAATAATAATATCAGTGGAATTGGTGGTAGTATACTAGTAGTAGTAGTAGTAGTAGTAGTAGTAGTAGTAGTAGTAGTGGTGGTGGTGGTGGTATAGGAGTAGTCGTGGTGGTAGTAGTAGTAGAAGTTGTTGTAGTTTTTATTCATTCTTAATGATTCATACACTAAAGGAAAAAAGAAACTTATAAAAGTTCAAGAGATCACCAAATTAAATTCTCTGCATGGAAATGTACTAAATTTGGATATAATGTTGATTCAATGCATGGCTTTAAATGACAGTCAATAACAAAAAGTTTTCTTCAATGCCACAAAAGAAATGTGCACTGAAGCAAAGGACTCTCTAATCCCCAAGTCACAAAGACAAACTGCAGCCTTGTACACCATATGCATGTCAATGAATGAAACAAAAGAATTTCAAAAGGGATTTGCAAGTTCATATCCAAACAGATTAATAGCCAGTATGTCCACCTCTAGCTTGCTGGCAAGCTGTACACCGTCTTCGCATGCTTCCGATCAGATTCGCGATGGTAGCCTGGGGAACATTGTTCCATTCCTCTTGCAGTGCTGCAATGAGCGTCTCCCTATTGATGGGTTGATTGATGGGTTGACACACGTCGACCAAGCTCTCCCAGAGATGTTCAATTGGGGAAAGGTCTGGTGAACGGGCGCACCATGGCAGAACATCAATATCCTCTTGCTCGAGGGGTGCAAATCCCTTTTGAAATTCTTTTGTTTCATTCATTGACATGCATATGGTGTACAAGGCTGCAGTTTGTCTTTGTGACTTGGGGATTAGAGAGTCCTTTGCTTCAGTGCACATTTCTTTTGTGGCATTGAAGAAAACTTTTTGTTATTGACTGTCATTTAAAGCCATGCATTGAATCAACATTATATCCAAATTTGGTACATTTCCATGCAGAGAATTTAATTTGGTGATCTCTTGAACTTTTATAAGTTTCTTTTTTCCTTTAGTGTATATTTGATTTCAGGTAAAACTTCAGAAATAAGTATCATCAATGATCGTTCACATTCGAAAAATATTTTTTGCAATCGGTATGTTCCTCGTCTGTACGTAACATTACGTTCGCCTAATATTTAATGAATTGCTTAATATTCATGATATTGTTTCTAAAAGCGCAGAATATACTTTGCTTACCACCATTACATTGAAGGTAAAAGCGAGGCGTGGAACTGTTTAGGTAATATGTGCCTGATACTGGTCTGCTTGCTCCTGTGAATCCCAACTGTCTACAGATAACGATGACATCACTGATTCCAAGATTTTCTTCACATGTTGTCTCCCATGCACCATTGTCTTGCCTGATCTCAACTATGCCTCTGCCAGGTGATGGACCACCAACAAGTCTCACATCTTTTGGCAGCGAAATGCACGAGTTAAATATAAATTTAGATTTACTTTTAAAATATAGTCATACATGTATGTGACAAATGGTACTAAATGAGCACACAGTGGAATTATAACAAATAAACTGTGCCGGTCTGTCTAATAATTAGAAGTTGTCTGTTGTCTGATATTCCGTTCCGTGAAATCCTTCAAGGCGATGGGCTGCTGAACTGGGAGGGGGTTGCGAGTGCCGCAGCTCCAAATTCCCTTTTTAAAACTTTTTAAATATGCTCATTCCATCCACTTTTGAAAACGCTCCGCGGCCCCTGAAGGCATTTGAATTTGGGGGAGTCTAAATTCTACAAATAAAGCTTTACTATGGCAAATCCGGTCACCAAATAACTTGATTTCAACCGAAGGAGAAGATCAGACAAACTAGTGAAAAAACTGAGTATTTTTTTTAAACGTGTATAATTATATATACACATTTTTAAAAAAAATACTCATTTTTTCATTTCATTTAAAAAATCACAACTTTCAAATAAGTGGTCAAATTTTCCTGAATTTGTGTGGATATATGTATATATATATATATATATATATACCCCTAATGGGTACATTAGGAGGACAGTTTTTGTCTCATTTCTATAGACAACTGTCGACCTAATGACACCAACTGTCTACCTAATGTAGGGGTCGCTATTATGACGGAATAAACCGCATTGTTAGGTGTTTGAATAACAAAATATAAGTTGTATGCATGCCTGCACATCAACAGGAATCAACTTGAATTTCATTTATATCAACATTCAAATTCAAAGATAAAATCAACATGAAAAAGAAAAATAAGAAATACAAGCTTGATATAAAATACATTTTGTGACGATTGACAATAAGGAAAAAAAATATATATATATGGTTACATGTCGTTTTTCCGAAGGTTCGTTTTTCCGAAGGTTCATAATTCCGAAGGTTCGTTATTCCGAAGGTTCGTTACTCCGAAGGTTCGTTTTTCCGAAGGTTCGTTTTTCCGAAAATGAAATAGGGTTCATAATTCCGAAGGTTACTATTTCCGAAAATGAAATGAGGTTCATAATTCCGAAAATGAAATAAGGTTCGTATTTCCGAAAATTAAATAGGGTTCATAATTCCGAAGGTTCGTATTTCCGAAAATGAAAAAGGGTTCATAATTCCGAAGGTTCGTATTTCCGAAACTGAAATAGGGTTCGTATTTCCGAAAATGAAAAAGGGTTGCAAATTCAGAGAATACGGCGTCAATCCGTATTTCGGATAGGGAGGAGGGGAAAGACGGCCAAGTGTAAAGATATTAATTTCGTACTCAATAATCATAACAATGATCATAACAATTATAATAAAATCCAGAGAAATAGCCATTATTATCGTAATTCCTTTCAATATTATCAGTATTATTATTATGATTATGATTATTATTATTATACTTATTATTATTATCATCATCATTATTATCATTGTTCCTATTATAATAACCAATATTTGTGAGCGAGCGTAGAGAGCGAGCGCCTCAGGAATAATGTTTCATTTCTCCTAAAATGATATTGCTTCGGTGATTACAAATACATACTGATGTATTGAATAAAGTGAATGATCGGATTGCGGATTAAATTTGCTACAACGAAATTGGCTTGAAGTTATTTATATAATGTATATACCGCTTTGGAAAATGAGACACACCAAAGTTCCAAGTAGATCTTTACAAGCAGAACAGAAAGGGGGAGCTGATGGCAGAATATCATACTCCCCGTTTCTACAATTTGTAAGCGAGCGAAGCGTGTTAGAAAAAATAAAACCCCTTTTTTTTTAATTGTAATGGAAATGCAATTTCGCCATCAAAAGACAAATATAGAACATGTAATAACATTACTTAACCCTACTGCCGAATATGGAATATTTGGGCACTTCACTCGCCCTAATGAAGGGCATTCACTGTCCCAAACTATTCCGTTTCTAAATCTTACGCGCTAGTGAGCAAGTAAAAAAAAGGAGATATTGTCTATAGAATAATGATTTTGTTACCACATAATCCAAACAATTATAACATTTTGAGTACCTTCCCGCCCACAGATAAGGATAGCCGACCATCTCGCTTCCCAAAATAAAAGGATGTTCGTGCACCACGCTGCTGGATTCCAGCGAGCCAAACATTGACACTTTATTATCTTTAAGATGTAATTACTTCGTCAACATTCAATATAAATGTGATTTAAAAAGTATACTATGAAAAGTGTATACTAAAAATAAGGTGGGGGCGTCCTGCATCCCTAGCCCTCAGAGCCATCAATTACAGAGTTTGGCCAACTCGGCTCCATGTAGGTAACAATATGGCGTTTGTTGCTTTTTAGGCAAGCACTAAGCAAAGGAATATACGCCAAATAAACCGAGTTGGCCGAAGTCTGTAATATGGCTCTGTAGATGGCTCTACAAGCCCTCCCCTCCGGTCCCCAAAACAACAACAGCAATAAAAACAACAACATAATATTACAGAGAGTTCATAAAGGAGTCACTGCTATGTTTAATAAATAGCCTGGCAAGTAGCGCAACATATTATAACAAGCATATTATCGATACGTATATAGGCTATAGGCCAATTATACGATCATGACAAGGGAAATAAAAGAAGCAATAGTAGAGTAACCGGTGCAATATCTAAGTCTGGTCGCATAAATGAACTCCATCCAAAATGACATCGTCATCGTAATTCTGGGTAGTCCACTTCATAATAACAATTGTAGTAATAATAATAACACTAATAACAACAACAACAGCAATAATATTATCAATAATAAAAATTATAATACTGATAATATTAGTAATAATAATAATAAAAATGATAATAAAGATATTATTACTACTACTGATAATAATAATGATAATTATAAAAATAACAATAATAATAATACAAATAATACTAGTAATAATAATAAATAAATGAATAGATACCATAAACAACCAAAGCCGAAGAAAGATGGATCGTAATAAGTTAAGGAAGGAGTCTTATTATCATGCTGATATAATTATCATAAAATGAAACCAAAGTATAATCATTATGAAGTAAGGAAATTCTAACAATTTATGCAGCATGACAAGATTGAAATCATTGAACGTGTTTATTAACTTTGCATAATATACTAACATTTCTGAAAACAGATGAAAATCTTCAATTTTAGAGGTATTATGTTCTTATTGATAGCGTTTTTAACAGTTACAACCGCTGACCTGAAGTTTGAAATAACTTTTACAAGCATAACGAATTACAAAACACTAAAAGACATTGAGAGTAAAACAATCCTCGTCGTGCATGTAGAAGAAAACATTCTGACCTAAATTAATGGCTTTTATCAACCAGTGCCCCGCCTTATAAGGAATTGAAGCGATTTATTTGAAACAATCGCAAGTTAAAATCAATCGCAACTGTGTACTTAACATAGGCATAGGCATAGACGTACGAGAAGGGGAGGGGGGGGGGGTGGGCTGCAGCCAACCCCAACCCCCCGATTTTGAAAGTGCCGATATTCCGGCAACTCGCACCTCATATTCAGGGAGTGAGGTGCCCGAATATCCTCATATTTCAGTCATTATATGCCGAAATATGTTATTTTTATGATTTTTCGCAGCGGAAAGGCACAATTATTTTTTGGTCGCTAGCTTCGCGCCCTCGTAAATTAAAAAGAAGGAAAGTTGCTATCATTTTTGTTACAACAAAAAGGCCAATGTGCCGTACCAGGGATCAAACCCCCAACCTTCGCGTTTCCAGTCAAGCGCTGTAAACCGTTCGACTACGACACCTCCACACACGCACATACACACACACACACACATAAACACTTATTCGATTCTTCTAATCTCGTCCTCTTATTTTCGTCTCTTTTCTCTTCTCCTCTCCTCTTTTATAAACCTTCGTTTTGTGTCTCCATTTAATTTTTTTTATTCATTGCGGGGGTGGGGGAGGTGCTTTTCGTCGAAAAGAGATCCGCTTTTTGAAGATGGCAATTAAAACCATCATATCCTATCGTGACCCTAAATTTTCCCTTTAACAGTGGCGTAGCTAGAGTCTAGCCATTGTGGCAGCACTGGCACCATTGGAGGCACAAGTCTTTTGGAATAATCTTAAAGCTAAAGCTTAAAGCTGGGTTGCCGGAAGGGGTCCAACCGTCTTCTTTCCTATTCCATTTTCTTTTTTTTCTTCTTATTTTTGCGCCATCCGATGAGAGAGAGTTGGGGGCGTGCCCTCCCCCCCCCCCCCCCCCCCAGTTGCTACACCTCTGCTCCTGATGAATTCGCCTTTTTTTACCAGGAATTATGAACCCTATTTCATTTTTCGGAAATACGAACCCTATTTCATTTTCGGAAATACGAACCTTATTTCATTTTCGGAAATACGAACCCTATTTCATTTTCGGAAATACGAACCCTTTTTCATTTTCGGAAATACGAACCCTTTTTCATTTTCGGAAATACGAACCTTCGGAATTATGAACCCTTTTTCATTTTCGGAAATACGAACCGTCGGAATTATGAACCCTTTTTCATTTTCGGAAATACGAACCTTCGGAAATATGAACCCTATTTCATTTTCGGAATTATGAACCTTCGGAATAATGCAACAAATGTTCGGAATTACGAACCCTTTTTCATTTTCGGAATTATGAACCCCCAGGCATGGGAAATTAGTGTTTCGGAAATACGAACCTTCGGAAATACGAACCTTCGGAAAAACGAGATGCCCCCATATATATATTTCACTGAATATGGAGGGATTACCAAAAGCCAAAGAGCCTTATCGAAGGTAATCCCAAAGTAATGTTAATACAAAGATATAGAAAGTGAATAATAACATATTAAAAATGACAAAAAGATGAGGGAAAGGTAAAGAATGAGGGAGAATGAGGGAGGGAGGGAGAGATAGAAAGAAAGAGAGAGAGAGAGCACTAGGGGCAGGCTGAGAGCTGGGGTTGAAGATTACATCTAGACAGAAGAAGGAAGGTTGAACATATACACACTTAGAAAAAAAGGTTCAGGTTTGCACCCTAAATGCAACACTGGCAGCACCTTTTTGGGTGCAATCTTGCACCCTACATGAAAAAGGTGCAAAAATGCACCTTTTTGTTCTTGTTTGCACCCTTTAATGCCCGTTTGCAAAGGGTGCAGAAATGTTTGCATCCAAAGGGTGCAAATTTGTACCTTTTCTAAAAGGTACAACTCTGCACCCTTTAAGGGTGCAAAATGTAGCTAACTGCACCCTTAAAGGTGCAAAAAGCTTCTTAGGGTGCAAAGCATCCTAATGTAAATTGTGTTAAACAACTTTTTGCAGTATATAAGACTTAAATTTTCGTTTGAATACTGATAATGAAGGACATGATTTAAGCTCACATGGAATGCTGTTCCAGCACTTCGTACCAATGTATATAATTGTAGTTCTTGAAAAGCTGAATTTTAAACGTGCATCCCCTGAGCCCTAGCACTATATGAATGAATTACAGTACTTCGAGTAAAAAATCATTAAAACTTAATGGCAATAAGCCCTTGAAGTAAGAATACATAAATATTGCAACTTGTAATTGATTTAGTTGAAAAATTATTAAAACATTCCATTTCTCGAAAAGTGGAGAGCTGTGACTTAGAGGTGGATAATTGCACAATACTCTAATTGCACGTCTTTGAAGTATATACAATCCATTTTAAATAGTTATTCCACATTTTCCCCAAAACGACATTACATAAAGACAATTGAGATAAAATAATTGTATTGTATAACATTAATAATACTTTCAAGGGGACTATAAACCTGACACATCACACCAAGAACCTTTGCTATTTTTGACGATATATCATTTACATGTTCTTTCCAGGTAAGTTTTTTTATCAATTACACAATCCCTCAGAATTTAGTTTGCTCTACTCTTTTAATGTTATAATTGCCAATTTGAATTTGTATTATTGGATTATCTAATGTAAAAGTTTTTGATTTAAAAACCATATAGGAAGTTTTTTTCCAAATTAATTGTCAAACGGTTTGCTATAAACCACCTGTGAACAATCTGCAATTCAGAATCTACAATAGAAACTGTTTCATTTCTATCCTGACCTGAAATAAATGAATTAATGTTATCTGCGAACATAATTCAATGAAAATAATTACTAATAAATTTACATGACCTTTACGTGATATTTAATTGAGAAAAAAATAACCATTAAAATATTATTGTGTACTTCTTACAATCACAAAAGGGACCTATACAGTTTCCTGGTTGAATGACAGTATATCTTTCCTGGAAATATGGAATAATTATTAAGCAATCCAAGTGTATCCAATTTTCCATGGTCTACTTTCATTCAACCAGGAAATTGTAGGTCCATTTTCTGGTTGAAATGAGATACTAAAGAAACAATAGAACAAGTTCTTATTAAAATTGATAAAAGGTTGCTACGGACTTTTAACAAAATCTAGTTGGCATTAAAGATGAAAAAAAAATGGTATATGAAGACAGAACGGAAGTCAACTTCGAAACCGTCTTTCTCGAACAAAATACTTTTCCAGAGCCTTACTATTCTCGAGTTTCAAAATCTATTATCTCCACTAATACACATTCTCTAGTTGAACTTTATATTAAATTAAAGCTTATGAAATGGAGAATAATAATCAATAATTTATTTATTTATTTTATTTATTATTCATTTGGCAACATACATCAAGAGGAAACAGAGTATTCGTACAGCTAGGCTGCCTGGGTATGGAAAGGGCTAACTTAATAACCATGACCCACAGGTCTTCCTCCCCGACCAGGCTGGCGCAACCAGGAACAAATATTAAAGAATATATCACATATACATGCATAGATAGATGAAACAACATAATATTATGAATCTTGTATCTCAACCTTAAACGGATTATGATGTGATATCAAGGATATTAAAACAAACTTAACAAAAGTACAGTTTTGTGGATATCGGAAAATTAAGTTAAACATCTTTCTTTATATCAGTATTGGTATGGGCAAGGTTAAACCTGAAAAGTGTGCATTGAGTATACTAATTGATTATATACTGCAAGATTTGAAGATTTGATATTAACGTTAAAAGGTAAGCCAAACTAAATACTACAGTAACAATTCAAGAAATAATTGCAAAGTATGACATTCAGATCTGTAATTTGGAAAGATGCATTATGTAAGACCATAATGAATACAAGCAAAATACGAATATGATTAAATATAAATATAATTAAATTAATATAGTCTAAGAATAATATACTAACAAAATGCGAAATTTACTATGTTACATTATGAAATTAATATTACTTAACAAGCCAGAACGTTATGGGCTTGAACAAATGTATCATTCATGAAAGTCAATTAATGGAATCGAGAGATGTGAGGTGGTTTCTGAGACTTAATTTCCAATTTACAAAATTATCAACAACTAAGCTATTTCGGAGATTGATGGGTAAACAATCCCAGAGAATTGGGAAAAGAAACATGGCCGTGTTAGCCAGCCGCTGTGTACGAGCCCTAAGGTGTCTAAAACGTAAGTCATCCAGTCGCCGCCCAACCACGTGTATGTTAGTAAGGACATCTTCACAAGAATTTTTAAAAATACGACTTCTGTCTCATTATGATGTGACGGGTCACATATTCAAAGCAAAAGTGAGGCAATGATGCCAAACCTCATAACCAAGTTGTCACTTTGTCTAGGGATTTAAAAAAAAGTTTTCCATAGTTTTCCCTGACAGTTAAAAAATCATCACTTTCTTGTTAGTTGTCAGATTTTCCTCATTTTTCATAGATCTGTTTGTCTTATTTTTCTGCTTCTATTGAAAGTATCCTGGAACCGGAATTTCCTTTAAAGGATAATTAACATTAGAATATAAATGTACTTATGTTCAAATGTGTAATATATTCTTAAATATTGACCTGTGTCACTTTAGAGATAAAATATCAGAAAAGGGTTTAAATCAAACTATTTTCCATAGTTTTCCCTGACAGCTAAAAAATCATAACTTTCTTATTAGCTGTCCGATTTTCCTCATTTTTCATAGATCTGTTTGTCTTATTTTTCTGCTTTTATTGAAAGTATCCTGGAACCGGACTTGCCCTTTAAAGGAGAATTAACATTAGAATATAAATGTACTTATGTTCAAAGGTGTAATATATTCTTAAATATTGACCTGTATCACTTTAGATATAAAATATCAGGAAAGGGTTTCATCAAGACATTCTAGCTCACGGTGTCATCTGCTAACACTTCATGGGGGCTGCCATTTTTCTTGACGACATGGCGTTGTACATGAAACATTATATATATTGTTTCATATTTAATATTTTATATATTTAATCTACGAGCTAAATTGCTTCTCTTCATTATAAAAATCCCCATAGTATGATGGAAAATACATAACAAGTGTATACATATATTTTAAAATTTGAAATGTATAGATTACTTTTTAAATTCTCTGGTTTTGCTAACAAGAAATCGATTTCTTGGTCTTGCCTGGCAGGGCAGAACATAATTTATACAACGCGCATTCTGACTTTTGTCCATTATCTTAAAGCAGGTGAATGCATAGTTTGCCACTATTGACGCTCGGGAAAGTCATCATCCATAAATCTGAATTAATTCGCTCCGTCGCGTAATCAAAAATAGATTTATACTTAGTAAAATCGTACTTTTCAAAGAAATATAAAACACATTTTCGTTTTTATAATAATCATATGTATATATATATATATACATATATATATCTGTTAAATATTTTAAATCTCAAATGGAATTTTGTAACAGGAAGAAAGACAACAATTTGCATTCGGATTAAAAATATCTTTATGTACACATCAAGAAAATGGCAGCCCCCGGGTATCACTAGCAGACGATAAATCTTGCTGAGAAAATCTTGATTTATACTCATCTTGTATATTTTAATGCAAAACTATGTAGGACAACAGAGGGAATAGATTACATCTTTGAATATAAGCACATTTATATTTTGAGGTTAATTAACCTTTAAAGTTCCAACAGTTTTTATTTCCTCTCATGCATATTGATGAGTCTATCTGCAATTGGTATCTTGTTTGGTATTTGGTCTTGATAAAAATGTGTTAACGAATGTAAGGAATGCGATAAGTCGAGTGATGTTGAGAGAAGGTTGAGTTCTGGGAAAGGTGAATTTGTGAGCTTACTAATAATCATCTGTTGAGAACCAGTTCTAAGGGCGTTAACTCTGTTAAAGTACTCTCTAAAAAAATCGAGTGATCACTGACGTGACTCCCCGGGCGAGTGAAAATGGACTTAAAATAAAGTGAAAAGCACTCTTTTTCTTTTTAGAGAGCACTCGATATTCACTCAATATTCACTCCTAAACAAGTGATCACTGACGTGACTCCCTGGGGGTGAAAATAGAGTGAAAATTCACTCTTTTTTTTTAGAGAGTATATTGGTTAACGCCCTTCTAGCTCCAAACAGACGAATGTCAATTTGGAAGAATATCATATTAGAAATGTCCCCTGAAAATAATTGCTCTTCGAATTCCCTCATTTCTGAAATATGATGTGAAATAAATGAAGACAGTGTTCGGGTCGAACATTCATGCCACATGTGTGTGCAGTCCCATATACCCATTTCTGTGTGAAGTACATGTTCTTTTCAGCGAGATTATGTAATTTTCTTATCAATTTGATGATTCCAAAACCTCACAGTCTATTCTCATGTAGACATGATTAACCTTTCCCAGTTGCTTTGAGACAGTTTCTTTCACAATGTAATCGCATGACCAGGACTTAATTTTATATTTAATTTTCAATACATATATAACTTTGGCATGCAAAAATAAGTTTACAGTAAAAAGCCGTAAAACACGTTCGATATCATAGTACGCGTATATGTTTCCCTTGTCCCACAGAATATTCTATAGTTCCAGTATACACTATATCTCGATATTTTTCAAAGACATGAGAATATTTAGTTTGACAAAGAGGACTTGAACCAGACAATTTACCCCCTCACGGTTGGTTGGTTGTACACCTGTTTGTGTGGAGATATGGTGTATGAAAGGGTTTTTTTTTTCCTCACTGATAATCTAGATCTGCATTATATGGACCCCGTAACACAAAGGTTTGCAATAAATTGCAAAATGGCAATGGCCAGTCAAGATCATCGTTGCACATGTTGTTCAAAAGGCTGACCATTAAATCAATCAGTATCGCTGTTTCAAATTTTCCTACTCGTCGCAAATCTTTGTGTTACGAGGCCGTGGTTGGCAAATGAAACAAATAAAATTAATGAAATAGTGATCTTGTGACCAAAAAAGCTCGAAGAACATAAGTTGAATAAATCAAAGTAAAACAACATAGATAACATTAAGTATAACTTTAAATCATTAAAAGTGAGTGCATGCACGGAATAATTATCACCTGTTATCACACTACCAACGAAAACTTTATCCAAATGGGCGACAATGCCAATAATGAGCGTAAGAGTCCATCCTTTTGAAGCCATCTATATATTTCACTCGAGTTGAGAAAAAATGTGAGCAGGCTAGCAATCTTCAATGTTGTTCTGGCAATGACCAAATGAAGACAATTTTTGTAAAACTCTGAGAGCATACAAAAGGAAAAAACATGAGATCTAGTTTTCGAAACTAAAACGACCCACTAACGACGAGGGTTCACATGGGACCGAAACAACGACTGCTCAAAGTGATGAAATAACAAGCCAATCGAGCAGTCGTTGTTGAAACCGGATACTTGATTGAGTGTACGCGGGGTACTCGGAGCATGAGGGGCATTCACACAATTGAGAGAAAGTAGTGAGATTATTTGAATCGAGATCAGGTCTCTATTCGGGCATGCGCAAATCTGGTCTAACAGTATCGACGTTGTTCGCTATAGTTAATTTTTTTCCGACTTGTGAATTAATGGTCGCAGTAAAAGCGAGAATCTGATCGCGATCAGAATCTCGCTTTCGGGGAGCGTATGGATGCTCTTATATGGTCAGAGAGGACAATCTTAACAACGAGTGGGCGAAGTCTCAAAGTTGGTTGCATCCGCATCTCACAAAACTTTTATTTGAATTCATTGAACCTCCGACATTAAATTTGCTTGGTAGTGTCCTTAGACAGTGGCACAACTACGGGGGCGCACTGGTGGGACAAGTTCCCTCATCCGAAAAAAGGAGAAGGAGGATAAGGAAAGAAGAAGATGAAACCAGAATGAAAAGAAGATGATACAAACCCCTCACACACCATTCCCTCGCTAATTGAGAATGGTGCCCCAATACCACCAGTGCCTCCTCTGTGGCTGGAATCTCTCTACGCCACTTTCCTTCGAGTTTAATTTCATCAGGGGAACAAGTGCTCACTGTCGTGACTCCCTGGGTAGTGAAAATAGAGTGAAAATTCACTCTTTTTTTTTTTTTAGAGAGTATATTGGTTAACGCCCTTTTAGCTCCAAACAGACGAATGTCACTTTGGAAGAATATCATATTAGAAATGTCTCCTGAAAATAATTGCTCTTCGAATTCCCTCATTTTTGAAATATGATGTGAAATAAATGAAGACAGTGTTCGGGTCGAACATTCATGCCACATGTGTGTGCAGTCCCATATACCCATTTCTGTGTGAAGTACATGTTCTTTTCAGCGAGATTATGTCATTTTCTTATCAATTTGATGATTCCAAAACCTCACAGTCTATTCTCATGTAGACATGATTAACCTTTCCCAGTTGCTTTGAGACAGTTTCTTTCACAATGTAATCGCATGACCAGGACTTAATTTTATATTTAAGTTTCAATACATATATAACTTTCGCATGAAAAACTAAGTCTTCTTCTTGTTAGGTGGGTTGTACGTCAAGTACAGACCACCTTATGTTCTTGTACGATTTTTTCTTTATTATTTATTTTTTATTGTTTTTATTTTTATTATTAATTTTTATTTCTACCCACTTTTGTGTACGCACAATATCTCCAAAACGGCTTATTCAAATGTATTCAAATTTGGTACAGTAGTAGATATAGTTATTGTCTCAACATAGTCAATGAAACGTGACGTCATCTAGGCGCCATTTTGTAAAATTCCAACATATGCTATATCTCTGCAGTGGAAAGTCATAACATAACCATGTTTGGCATGATGCAAGTTAAATAAAATGGAAAGTAATTGAACATAGGGTGCGTGCGCGTACGCGCGTGTCGGTGAAGTTGCGCGAAAATGCTCAAAATGGTCTATAAGCAATTTTGGGCATGTTTCAGGCCATTTGAAATATTTTCAACATTTTCCGCGTATGCGCGCGCATTGTGACGTCATCTTGGCGCCATTTTGTAAAAATTCCGACATATGCTATATCTTTTCAATGGAAAGTCATAACATAACCATATTTGGCATGATGCAAGTTAATTAATAAGGAAATTAATTGAACATAGGGTGCATCGGTGAAGCTGAAAATATGAAAATGCTCAAAATGGTCTATAATTAATTTTGGGCATGTTTCAGGCCATTTTAAACATTTCAAAATTTTCCGCGCGTGCGCGCATGCGCGCTCGTCAAAACGACTTGTCTTGGACTTTTTTAGCATTTTAATTGATCTTACATGATTTTTTAGAATATTTTCTCAATCGCGCGCGTACACGAATGTACGCGCATACGCGGGCAAACGGTAAAAATGCCTTAGATTGACTGGGATAGACTTTGCATGTGTTCTAGTTCATCGTTGAACATTTGCAATTGGTGCGTGCAGTTTAACCCTCTAGTATGCGCGCGCGCAAAAATATGCGCATGTTCCCGCAATACGCGCATACGCACAAACATGTAAAAATCCCTTTGTATGGTCTATAATTGATTCTAAACTTGATTTCACATCATTTTGACATTTTAAGACACTGCACTGTGCACGCGTCAAAGCTGTTATGTAGGAACATGCCTACATGCCTAATATTATTACTCTATTGCATTTCAAGACTTCCCCAGCCCACCTGCATATTTGTTCTTGTTCTTCTTGTTCTTTTTCTTGTTGTTGTTGTTCTTCTTATTATTAATATTATTATTATTTTATTATTTTATTATTATTATTATTATTATTATCAATATTATTAATTATTATTATTATTATTATTATTATTATTATTATTATTATTATTATTATCATGATTATCATCATCATCATCATCATCACTCAAATATGAAGCAGGCCGTGCTATAAGCATGCCTTTACCTACTTCCACCCCCCCCCCCCCCCCCCAATATGTAACGAAATCAGGATATTATATTCTTGCAGCATTTTCCTGGTTCAGTTCTTCGTAAACATAGAACGGAACCATCCCGTGGTAATTATATAAACGGAAGTGCAAATCTAGACCTTGCCTGTTCTTCGACCTTTCCAACTCCTGTCACAAGTTTATGACGATGACGTGTATTTCATTGTTATTTTCATTTAAACTTTGTCTTCTTCCTCGTCATTAAAAAACCTTATGCGCTACGAATTCTTCTAATCCATGTGATTTCCCTGGCAGAATTTCGCTCTCCCGACAACAGACTTTTCAGTTGCATTACGAAATATATTGATAAATTATTATCACATTGCTCTCGAAATCTATATAATGAGACTTTCCCTAAGACTTAATTGTGCTTTTTGGCACTATGTGCCAACTGTAATGTTAGCAAGCTTTGCAGTGAAGTCCAATAAAATGACAAACTTGAACAACACCGCGTAGTGATGCAAATTCCACTTCATTTAAATGGGAATTAAACCTTTGTCTGATTTACCTCAAACTTTCACTAAACATAATTATGTTTCTTTGATTTTTCTGTTTTAATCCTATTGCCAAAGTAGACCTAAAGTATTTTGCCCGTCGAAACACGACATTTTAATAGATGACCCATTATTTCGTTCTATGTCTCTTGATGAATAATTTTGATGATATTTTAAAAATTTCTTAAACCCCCCCCCCCCCCCCCCCCATCGAATGATTTTTTTAAAAGACGAAGAGAATTATATCATGATTAAACAATACTGTGTTATTTATATCGCATCTCACATGAAAATTTATCATCTTCACACGTTTTTAAAGTACTATAGAAACTATTTTCCTGGCTGTTCCTAAAGGAACCAATATTTGCGTGCATAGCATTTCAAGATTGAAATCCAACCAAGTATCCACTTATCAGTCAAGGGTGGCAAATGTAAACACATTTTTTGCAAAGGGGGTGCAAATTAGGACCTTTTTCTGGATCACCATTATTTCGGATTTTTTGCACCGCCCCTCCCCCCCCCCCCCCCCCTCCTCTCCCTAAAAAGAGAATGCAGAAAGAGGGAGAGAGAAAAAAATATTGAGGGAGAAGCGGCATAGTTTCCCACTTTCTTTCTCGTTAGTGCAATCTAGTCAACATTTAAAATAAAAGTAAATTGTTTCAAGTATTGTGCAAGTTGGTACACTGTTAATCCTGCTGTGTAAAATTTTAAACAACTTGTGTAAATTTTTAAACAACCCGCTGTGATATATATGAACCTATCAACTGTTGTTTAAGAACTTAAACAACCCCGGTTGTGTAAATTTTTAAATAGCGGTTGTTTAAATTTCTTTCACAATTATTGTGTAAAATTCAATTAAAACAACGGTTGTGTAAATATTTTACACATATATTGTTTAAATATACATTTAAACAACCCAGTTGTGTAATGATTTTACACATATATTGTGTAAATATCAATTTAAACAACCCGGTTGTGTAAATATTTTACACATATATTGTTTAAATGTCAATTTAAACAACCCAGTTGTGTAATGGTTTTACACATATATTGTGTAAATATCAATTTAAACAACCCAGTTGTGTAGGTGTTTTTTCACAAAAGTTGATGAATACTTAAACATTAAATGTTGAAATTATACACAACTAGATGTGTAAGATATTTACACAATATATGTGTAAAACCATTACACAACTGGGTTGGTGTCACAAATACACATACACACATACAAACAATATGAAGATTTTGCATGTAATCTCATTTATTTTCCTTCAGAAATTGCTTTTTAACATTTACAAACGTATTTACATGTGTGAAAACAATAGTTGATCCCCTACTGCATAGCACCAAAAACAATAGTTGATCCCATACTGCATGGCACCATTTCATTATTCTCCCAAAATGGCATATAAAGTTCCTGCCATGGAGAAACATGTGAAATGAAGATTTGTATAGTCTTTTGCATTACTTCTTTCCCCTCATGTCTCTTATACCTTTGATACCTTGGAAATTTTTAACTATTGTATGGATTTCTTATTCCTACTAATATGTAGCTGTTTAAGACTATCTTATTACAGACCTCAATAAACACAATACAACATATAGGAGATAGAAAAATGCATAAAAACACCAGTTAAATAAAATCTCGAAATTTCAGGATTCTCAAATTATCATATATGCAAATATATAAGTTAAAATCAAATTACAGGAAATTTATCTTGTACATCACATTAATTATATTTGATCAAAAGATAAAAAAAATCCAGAGCAAATAATTATTACACGTCCAAGTAGATCCTTGTCATTTGATTTGAGAATTGTTGGTCACACGATATGTAATAAGTACTCCATTCAACGAACTGTGCACTGTGGTTTAATTTTTGTGTGCAAGGTGCTTCCATTTGGTACCATACTGTGACAAAGATTTACTTTGAAAAATTAGAAAAAAAAACATTTGTTTTTTACAATGGTACAAATATTTTAATCGGTTGATATATATTTAATGTTCCATTCAAGTCAACTTTACTTTGTGGATTGGAACTTTCAAAATCTGTCACCTCATGAAAATATTTGTACCACTGATTTCATGAACATTCATTATTTGTATACCACTTTAGTCAAATGCTGAAACAACTATATTACAAAGATTTTCAGAAAATTTGCATGAGGTCATTAAATTGATTGTCAGAAAATAAGTAAAAACTAGATGGATATTCAACCAAACGAGGTCCAAATATATGCCTCCGCATAGTGCATGATCTATAAAATTTGACCTTAAATATAGGGGGAAAAAGTTTGTCTTATCATACTCTACCCTCATACAAAGTTTGAAGTTCATATCTCCATTAGTATGCAACATATGGCATAATAAAAAAAACATTTTTTTACAACATAATGAACTACATGACTTTTGACCTTGTGACCCCAAACTATTTGTTCACAATTTTGTATTCACATTACCATCATACCAAGTTATTAGAAGTTCATAAGTCCATTAGTAGGTAAAATATAGCATAAAAACCATATTTTTACAAAATATTGACCTCTGTGACTTTTAACCTCGTGACCCCCAAAATATTTCTACAAATTTGTATTCACATAAACTACCATCATACCAAGTTAGAAGTTGATGTCAAATAGTAAGTAAGATACCGCATAAAAAAACATATTTTCACAAAATGACCTCTGTGACCATTGACATTTGACCCCATGACCCCCAAATCCAATCAAACTATTGTCCACCCAGGACAAGTTTCATGTCAAACCATCATACGGTTTTTGAGATATCAACAAAAACAAAACGGACGGACGGACAGACGACCCAAAAACATAATGCCTCCAGCCACTTCGTTGATGGAGGCATAAACAAAAAGCATGTAAATTGATTATCAGAAAATAAGCATAAAAGTACAAGCATGTACTTCTTCACATATTTACTCTATAACCTTACTAATTTTTTTACGTCAAACAGACCAGCTGCACCAAGATCCTATATCCACCACCACCACAAGCTTGCAAAATAGCCAAAGAACATCAGGGTCAAGGTCTTTACATATTTTGTACCCCCAAAACAATTGAGATTACATACATCACTCAGTATAGCAACATTCAGTTCCATTGTATTAACCCTAAAACATTATGGGGGGGGGGGGGGGGGGGGGGGGGGGGGGGGGGGTCTGATAGGTTGAATCAACCCCCCTCATTTCACGCAATAAATCCATAACGTGATACAGTCAACGGCCACGTCTGAAGGGGGTTGATTTGATTCCCCCCCCCCCCCCCCCCCCACCTCCCCAGGTCATAGAAAGACCAAAAAAGCAACCAAAATGTGCAATAGCATTTCATAAAATTAATCTATAGTATTTCATAAATTTCAACATCAACACCATGTTTAACTTCTAGATACATGTAAATTTAGCACAGGAAGTATACATGTATGAAAACACGAATAAATTTCAATTTAGAACTTCAAATGTTGATACAAAAACAACTTGTTATCAATGTTGACACTTGACACATCTGCATTATGTAAACTAGATTTGATTTACGAACTCAACAATGTAAAATGTACAAACATTCATGTTAAGAACAATTATATGAAGGCCTCATTGAAAAATTGTACAAGTATAAAATGTGATTTCACACTGATCACTACTACGTATGAACATACAATGTAGTTTACACACATTCTTTCAAGTTAAAATTTTCCAATGAACTATTTGTAAGAGAATTTATCCTATAAAGCATCAAATTAAGCCCTTATCATACAGAAAATGATGCAATTTTCTCATTAGCAACACTTTATTTTTCAATGAAACTACACTCGCAAACACGTATCAGTGAAGTAACTTTCAGCTATATACATTTTCTTATTTATACCATGTTAATGGGAGGGTTCCCCGACATCGGTATTGCTCAATACTATGGGCATGGTTGTGAAACAACTTGCCAAGTGTGTAAGCGCACTGCTTGTATTTTCCAATGGAGAGGCACATACCACACGCTTCGTGCGCGCCTTTAAATAGCGTCCTCTTGAATGTCGGGATCCATTCCCTTTAAAGCACAGAGATAGTTTTGGTAAAACATTTTTTAGAATAACAGTTTTTCTGTACTTTCCCAACTATTTCTAAACAACTTGGCTTTAGTTTAACCCTATTCAGCCCGGGGGGGGGGGGGGGGGCTGAATCAGTCCCCCCTAGACGTTTCGCACGATAAATCCACAACGCGAAATGCTACCGCCGCGAGACTTCATGACTTTTTTCTTTCATTCATCGCGCAACTTTTGAGACCAAATTCAGCGCGCCCGGGCGTAAGGTCGCGAAGCTTATTTGTTTGTTGTATTTTAAAGAGATGTGTGAATAAACTTTGAACTTAAACTTTGAACTTTGAAGTGCATCAAACTAAAGAAATCTGCCCAAAATCAGAAGGCTTGGAGTTGTTTCAAGTAATTTATAAAGGAAAGAATACATTTTTGCATATATTAGCATAATTTAACTCATAAAATAAACAAAAGAAACAAAGACAAATCTAACAATACAATCTTGTAGAGTACATGTGCCTCTACCAACATGCAAATTTTCGCGGCGATCGCGCGATCGACGGCCGAGATCTTAGGGGGTGCTGAATCAGCTGAATCAGCCCCCCCCCCCGGCTAGTCAACCTCCAAAATAGCCCGGGCAGAATAGGGTTAAACCTAAGTTAGATCATAAATTCACAACTATCCCTTGTAAAGTATAGCAGATAACATGCATAGCCTTGTTTGGAGGCCCTCCAATTAAAAAATAATTCAATGGTATTCAGAGCAAACTCTTACTACTCGAAGAATTGCATTCATAATCCTGATCAATTATGCAAATTTCAGCAAAGAAAATGTTAAGAAGTTTTTTTTTTCACATTTATCAAACTATCTTTGTGCTTCAAAGGTAAAGTCCAAGGTAAAAATCACCTCGGCCTTTTTTAATTCTTACAGAGTGTGACAAATTTTCATTAGTTAAGGGGAAATTTCTTGAAGTGGCGAAGAATCTTTGGAGATTCACTAACGTTTTATAGATGCATGTTTGCGAAAATTGGGTATATGCCCGTCATTTGAGACATTAAGCGATATGTTAGCAATATTTTACATGTAGTTGACGATTTTTAGCACTTGATCATTTGTTAATGTTAGTGATATCTTCTGTGAAGATTATAGTAGCAACTACTAGTATTTCCAAATTCTTTGCCACTATTTGTAAATATTTGGGACCTTTTGCAAACTCTTGCAAAAGTACTAGGTGAATCTGGTCACATGAAAAACCAAAGAAGGATGGGCAAACTCCAGATTTCTTCTGATCAGTGTCGAAAGAGGTTTCGATATGAAAAAAATGAACATACTTATAAAGGGTTTTTCTTATTTTTGTTATGCAAAATCATTCAAAAAAGTAGCATAATTCCCAGGAGGTGCAGTCAGTATATATTGGTGTACACATGCCCATCAATAAAAAAAGTAAAAAGGGCTACTTTTTCAGCGATGTACGCATAATGTGCATTACATGTTTAAGGGGTCCAAAAACTGAGATTTTCTGCAAAAAGTGGTCCTTTAGAAGGTTCAGAGCAAACAAGTTCAAGGATTAAATTTTGATATTCTGAGTCAACCTGTTTTAGCGGATTGATTTTGCCAAGAAGTCGGTGGCTACATCCTCCTTTAGAGGTGCTTTTTCATCAAGGTTCATTGCGGTTTTAGAGGGTAATTTTCAAACTCAGGGAAGTGCATGGGTACACTAAAATATAGTGACAACAATCAAAGTAAAATGTACCCTAACATGTAGCCCTGCATTTAAATTGTTACGTTGTATTTTGTATTAAAGCCCACAGCACAAAGTGATTTTTTTAAAAGATATTGTAATCATTCTTTGGGATCTGACGAAGGTTGATGTATATTTTCTATTGAAATCAGTGTGAAATTCAAATTTGAAAATTTTGCCCAAAGCTCTGTTAGAGATTTTGGTCCGGACTTGCCATGTAAGATTACTCCTGATTCTCAATGTTCCCGAGCCACGTACGGAAATTAAGGAGACCAACTCCACTCAGGGTACCTGGTGGCATTTGGTAGACCAGGTGCTGAAGCATCTGCCACACAGGAGAGCATTGAGCTTGATAGTCTATGTCCAGTATGTACGTCAGCTTGAAACATACATCCACGGCTTGTGTAATGGAGGTGCATTCGACTGTGTTGCGTTCGATGATCACAAAAACCTGATTTGGTTTCCATTGTGAGCCCCCAATAATCAGTAGAAAAGGCTGGGGTCTTTCCTTCCCATCCAGCGCTTTAAGGTAATGGTCAAGGGAAGTTCCTTCCTGTGTTACAAGAGAATAGAGACGAATTATGCTAAAAAAAGGTCTGATAAATTCTGTAAAAAAGAAAAAACAATTGGTAAAAACAAAGAAATACATAAGAATTTACCAAACAATACAAAATGAAATATTTTGTGCACAAAATCATTTTAAAATACAAAGGGATTTTATACTTAAAGCGAGGAGATTTTTTGGTAAATATCGGAAAACGTAATGGAAAGGTATAGCTTCCAATGTAGTTAACATGCAAGGATATATCATAACTTAACCCTATCTGGACTGGGGGGGGGGGGCTGATTTGCCCCCCCCCCCTCGACGTTTCGCGCAATAAGTCTGCAACGCGAAATGCTGCAGCCACAAGATTTTATGACTTTTTTCTTACACTTATCGCGCAACTTTTGAGACCATTTTGGCACGCTCGTGTGTAAGGTTGCGTGTGTTAGGCTAACTGGTGATTAGACCAAGTGCAAATAGCTCAACCTATAATTCACCGAATAGATTTTAAGCAATACACAAAATACAATGAAGATTGGGCAATTTTCTTCTTTTTTTTTGGGGGGGGGGGGGGCGTTGTCACTCAGAAACCATACTTAAACATACAACATGAGGTATTCTGCAAATTTAATGAACCTTGTCCTCTGACTTTTTGTCCTACAGACTCCATATCTGAATACAAAACTTACAGGTTGGAAATCTATGAAGGACTTCAAGGCGGCCTGTACTGAACATTTTCCACGCATTCCCTTGCTACGTCCAGCGAATAATGTTGGCAATAGGCTGAAAGCTAATGTCTGACATTCACCTGTTGATTAAATTGGAATGTAAAAAACAAATATATATTACAAGTACATACTATACAAATAATGGATGTTCATGAGTTCGATGGTAGAAAATTATTGCATGAACTGAAAGATTTGTAATGTCCTATTGAACGACAGGGCTGCACTCTCCAAAATTTAGGGAGGGGGGTACATGCCCCTTGTGCCCCCCCCCCCTTGGATCCAGCCCTGCTAACAAGTGAAGCCAAGCATGCCTGACCACCCACTATCCATGGCATGCTGCGTGACTATTCTTTTGTGTGCATACATAGTAATTACATACCTATAGTTTTTGAAATAGCACTGGCTTTGAGATGTACCAGTAAAAAAAGAACAGAAAAATCCTGGAATCTATGCAGTAAACAAGAAACAAAGTTGGTTATGTTATAAAATGTCTTTCATTCACATGTAGCTTCATTGTTAAATGTTCCCCTGTGTGTGTTCGTGTTGAGTCTACTAATGATTTTTTTATTTGAAGGGCCATATTTAATCCTAATGCCACATACTGCACACAGACTTTACAACAAGCTTTCTTTGAAAAATACTGCTTCAGTTAGGATACTATTTTTCATCAAATGTTGAAAAAGTTTATGGTAACGTACCATCAGACAACTCTGACTTGTCAACATCAGGAATGTGTCCACTCCACCCCTTTTCAATGTCTTCTGCGTAGTCAAAGATGCGTTTGGACAAACGTGGCCATACTGCATACAGATTCCCTTCGTTACCCATACTGATTGCTAGACGAAAGTCTTCTTGAATCTAAAATAAAAATGAAAGATGGATAATTATCTACCAGTAATCATTTAACATGAACAAGTTAATGAGTATTTGCATACAATGCGTGATAAGAACGTCCTCGACTCCTCGCCATCTGTTCTGCCATCTATGTATATTGGCACAATAAGTTCACAACACGAAATGTTACCAGCGCAAGAATTCACAACTTTTTTTTTTCATCGCACAACTTTTGAGAACAAAATTAGCATACCCGCATGTACATGTAAGATCGCGAAGCCATGCTAAGTGTTCTTGGCAAGAAATTATTCCTTATCATTTTGATTAGTTTTAGTCAAAATAATGCAATTTATGTGAATTTATTTCAAAATCAATATTTACATTGGATTTGTACAATAAATCAAGGTTTCGAGCAATTTGGATGAATTTTTTTATCGGGCGTGGCTTCGCAACCTTACGCGCAGGCGCGCTAATATTGGTCTCGAAATTTGTGCGTTGAGTGAAAGAAAAGACATGGAATCTCGCGGAGGTAGCATTTCGCGTTACGGACTTATCGCACAAATCCACTCTAATATCAAGGCAATTTAGCATTTTCGCAGGGTTAAAGACTGGTGAGGAGTGTTCTTTTGAGCAGAAATTGCTACATGGAAGGCAGATTTCATTCCAATACATGTAAGTTAAACTGTAGTAAATGTGCTTTCCGATGATTGTTTTTATTTGTTGTGATAATTAATTGTTGTTTGTTTACAAAATCGGCGATTAAACTTTTCGTGCGCGAAATTCCATGCCGCTATCATATACCGATAATGTTATGTACAAAGTAAATGTCCGAATTAATAAACATTGAATATTAAATGGTCATATTAAATGGTTAAAAAGACGCTCGTAGGCTTCGAGCTAGGCTAAGTTAACCAACTACGCTGTAGCCCCAGCGCTTGCGCTGGGTTCTCGCGTCCTGCGCCGGGGCTAGACCAGGCTAAGAACACAGTACGTACGAGCTCCACGTACTTACACACACACACACACACTCGCCCATCACTCGGTGTTGCGAGTCTTGCGACGCGATCAGCACATTTGAAGCACATTTTTGTACCCCCGTTCTCATGCAGTTCAGTATAAAATGTAGGTTAAGTACAATCCACGCAATCTATACAACATTTTCCATCATAAAAAATACTTCCAGAAATTAACTCACCTTCGAATTTGCTGATGTTGGCTTCAAAGCCCCATTCACGGAGCCGCTCGATGACCGGTTCCATTTTGCAAATTTGATTATAAAAAAAAAAAGTCTGTCTAACTTTTATGAACGGTGATTGGCTGTGTCTAGTCACGTGGAATTTTTCTTTACACAACAATTGTTGACGGGGCCGCTTTGGCGGGATTTTAAAATCATAATGCTAAAACACGAACTTTTATGTTTACACAACCGGTTGTTTACCACAGAACTCCTAAAGACGTAGAAGGCTTGTACGGGTGCGAAATTGTAGGCATTGTTCGTACGTGATCACGTGATATCCGCCATGTTGGTTAGGCCTTCGCTCTCCAGCTCCGGATTCATGAAGCTCGTCGCGTCAACGGCATTCATTCAGTACAAATTGTTTGATCAACATTAGGGTTATAGGAAATCTTACTGAAATTGCTAGATTTTGTTAATGCTAGTATCCAAATGAACCAAGACAAAAAGAGAGGGAGTTTCTCTCGAAATACATGAAATTGCCAGTGCTATAAAATGTTGCTTTGGGCATTTTCATGCTTATTTGTTATAGAAATACAGTCATCATGCACTCTTGTTGCTCATTTTCATAATTTTACTGCACTGCAGTTACTTACCATTTCAAACAACTTTGATCACTGAAATGATTCTCATGGTTCTGGCAAATGAAAGTGGAAATTTATGTTATTGTATTCATATCCTGATGCAAGACTTCATGCTTGTAAGAGTTCGATATGAGGTGTGCTCATTTCAAATTCAGTACGTTGCAACAGGGGCGTATCCAGGATTTCCCAATAGGGGGGCACCAAGCATTATTGATCGCCGTCATGGGGGAGGGGTCTAAGGGGAGGGGGTGCCCCCTTTGGAAAATTTTTGCTTCTGAAGAAGGGCTGAGATGCAAAATAATCCTATATGTGACCAATTTTGAAGCCTATTAATGAACAACTTTTTTTTTGCTATTTTTTTTTACGACGGCCAATAGGGGGGGGGGGCGCCTGTTGCGCCACCCCCTGGATACGCCACTGTTGCAATATATAGCCCTCAAGAAAATTCTTTGTCTTGACTTTACAGATCACTGTTATGATCCAGGCATCTGTGTTTTGTTGAAGGTTGTCGCTAGTTGTCGCTCTAAATAAGAACATCCAACGAAGTGTCACAAGTCACGACTGCCAAATTGGAAACAAAAGGTTGCTTTCTGAGAGGACTACAACTTAATCATTAAAATTCTAATTTGACAAAAATAAAGTCATTACAATTCTAATTCGACCAAAAAAAAAATCGCCAGACCTCCAAAATTCGCCCAGTTGGGGGGGGGGGGTTGTATAGGGGTCCAGTTTCCCTCCATAATTCTCTGACAAGCAAAAAAAAAAAAAAAAGAAAGGTTTTCATTCTAAAAGGGGGGGGGGCACAATCCACAAAAGGGATCCTCTATGGTCAAAATGCATACTTTTCTTCCAAGGGGGGGGGGGGGCACGGGCCGGAAGTGCCCCCCCCGGATCCGCCAATGCTATGATGATTATGCTTTTGATGCCTTTGCTGCATGTGGCAATGTCCAGTTTTATGCCAAAGTTATTTGCACAGTTGCAGATACTTTGATTATTATACATGTAAAACAAACAGCATAGTCATGGATATTAATGATTTTTTCCCCATGTAGTAAATTACAAACATTGTCTATATATTCCATGGATAAGGACCAACTTTAATTGAGATGATCCGGGAGCAGTGAATTCTGACTGTAAACAATAAGCACATCATCGTATTCATCTGTTTCTTAATATCTATTAGACACACTCAAAATCTGCTGGATTTTATCTTGACACTCATATAGTGAAGGGGCATGAATAAAAAAAATACAATGAAATGAGAATCTTGAGCCTGGCTTGTAAAAATACAAACGTTTCTTCAAAGTTAAAAAAAAAACCCCAGTTGAATAAAAATTGATTCAAGCGGCGGCCAAACAATGCGTCTACTCAGAAAGTGGGAGGAGGTCTCCAGACTTACCCCTCCCCCGTTCCCCTGCCAATCTGATTAATCCACAATTTAAAAAAGTTCATCGATAAAGTCCTGACTTATATAAGGATTATCATCAAAGATAAAAAGAAACATGGCAGAGTATGTTGAACACATCCTTAATTCAAAAAATCAATGAGGCATCACGGCCCCGACATATGGAAATCCTTACGGACTTCACTTTTTTCTTTTTAAGCCATTACAAAAAACACCTTCTTAATCAATACAGCAATTAAAGTTACTATTTAATATTGTTAGAGAAAAAATAACCATTTATTGAGGCATCAAATTAAATTTCAAATTAAGCAGAGGCTTTGTGCAATCACTCATTTCACATATTGCACGGCCACCTGCACATTACCCTTCAATTCATATTCATCTTTCTTTCTCTTCTCTTTCTTTTATTTTTGTTCTTTCATTTCCTATCCCGAGGCCGTCATCATCTCGAGCTTATGCTTACGATGTCGGTCTCCTGCATCAATTCACTCTCCTTAGCATAGAATCGCCCCACTATTCTTGTTATTATATTTATATCTTATTTTGTTAAACGATCAAGTAGATTTTTATCTGTTTGTCAAAAGTAATTATATTTATGTTTATTACGTAGATTATGTATATTATGTTATTATGATTCTGAATATACTTTACTTTGTACTTTGTAAATGCAGAAATAAAACAGTGCGAAAAAACAACAAAGTTGTTGGCCTTTATATGGCCTTTGGCTATCCCTGGCCACTAGTCGATGGTATTTACAATTTTCTTTGTATTTTGTATATTTGTTTCTTTTGCCTGAAATCAAATAAATAAATAAATAAATATCAGATGAAACTTTACAAAAAGTATAACGTTTTACAAGTCATGTACATGGTTCCAAAAAAGCAAGTATATTTTTTGTTGCTTTTTCCGAGGGGGGGGGGGGGGGGGGTTATTTTGATTTTAATTTATTCTCATATTTCACAAAATAAGTAAAATATCAACACAATATAAGACAATATATTTGATTATAACAATACAGTGTGGCAAAGTAATTCAGTATAGCAAAAAATGCCAGTAGATTGTAACAATGACAATAAACGAGTTCGAAATATGAAGGAACCTAAAAAGCAGAGCTTGTAAAGTCTGCAGGTTCCTGTCAAGAAGGATGAAGGTGAACAAACGAACTCGGGCTGCTTTCTTGAAAGGGAACTAAAATGATAATAGTGATTAAAAAAACAACTGTTTGATATTATCTTGAATTTGAGAGAATACAATTTTAACCGTCTTTGTGTCCGAAAGAGACCCCTTCCCCCTAAAATGTAGGCCTACATGATATTAGTTGACGTTACTTATATGAAAGAGCAGCTGAACTTCAGTGGAAAAGCCAACTTCAAAATTTCAAGTGATGTAGGCACAAGGCCCTTTATTTCGATAAAGAAGATCCGATATAATATAAATAAGCATTGAGAAGCACACGGTCTGGTGGGTTAGTTGAAAATATCGAGGACTAAGCAATATGGCGTCGTGTGCACTCGAGCGAATCCTGCACCGGGTATTACGGCGATACGGCGATCTGTGCGTTGTGAATGGGTATGAGCCTTCTACGTCTTTTGGAGTTCTGTGTTGTTTACCCAAAGATCGGGCGCATTAAACATGGTTGTGCAAAAAAATACACAACCTTTCTTACACAGCGTTTCCGTTACACAGCAGTCTAACAGTGTACTCTTGAAATACTCAGGCAAAATGATCACGTAATAGAAAACATTTTCTTTCTTTTTATTACACAAATTAGTGTAGAGTCTTTTGAGAAGTTGTCTCGGTATGTGTTTTCTTTGGGACATTTCTGTTCAAGACAATATTGTTCGACACCAAGTAGGAGCTCTGTCTCCCTCTCCCTCTCTCTCTATCTCTCTCTCTCTCTCTCCCTCTCTCTCTCTCTCTCTCTCTCTCTCTCTCACACACACACACACAATTGTAATGCAGAGTTCACTTTTATTCACTTCTGATCTCGAGGTTGCGTGGAAATGGCTTTTTTCAAACCATTTCTAATAATAAAATAAGTGAGTGAGTGAATTTTCAAGAGAACTTTGCCATTCCCTTCTGATTTTAGCATTTCCAATGCTTTGTTCGTGTTATTTATTTGTGTTTACTTTGTTGAATGAAAATGTACTTTCAATGCCTTATTCAATGTCATCGATTAAGTCACACAAGATTTTATTCTTTTGAATTGTACATGGATATTATAACTGTATTATTTACTGAATATTGATTTGTATATTGATTTGTATTGTTGATGGAAATGGAAATAAACTAAACTGAAACTGAAACTAGTAACATTTTACAATCCGCTAATGTTCACTTCACGAAAACCTGTTCAAAAAACACTTATAGCGCATGTCTATGCATTAAATTTTGATGTGTATAAAATTAAACTTACAGAATATGCTATTCTACCTTTTCGGAAAATGTATATTATCAACTTGGGACCATCTATCGTTATATTTCATTTTGTATCAGCTACAGTAACTCTTCCTTCACATTTCCTATGGATTTCAGCCAGTTATGTCTTAGTTATTTTTTAAAGAATTATTTTCTGGGCATATCCTCGTGTAATTTTATACCTTCGCTTTATGCAAAAAGTGCAAGTTATGGGTAGAGAAAAAATTAATTTGCAACTTTTTCTTTCAATTTAAGTGCAAATGAAAGGAGAAAAATCATGATGGTCTTTTCTTATCATTTTTTTGACAATGAACCCTATATATTTTGCTAGATTTATTCCATTCTGAAGACAATATTAATAAATCACTTTTTCAATTAAGAAAATGGAGAAGTGTACTGTTGGGAATATGCAGTTTATAACATATCCCTCATGTTAATTGCCATAAAATTAGGATACATTAATGAAAAATGTCAATCTCTCTCTCTTTCTTTCTCTCGCTTATTAAATCTTTCTTCAACCACCAAACTTTAAACTTTGGTGGTTGAAGAAGCGTTTTCTTTTCAGAAACTTGAAGAAGAAAAAGAATAAAGGCGGGGATTCTTGTAATGAAAGTGAGACTTGGTATATTGCCCCATTCCTTATGGGCATGGTATTGAAAGGGAGAAAACTTATAAAAGGTCTTGGAGAGTGGCTGCCTCTATGATAATTAAACTGTATTGTGTTTGGGAGTGGAGCTGCCTGTTATAACAGGGTGTGAGAAACGTAAACGGGGGAGGGGCTGGGGTCTTCCCCTCCCCCTCCCTCCCCCTCACACCCCACGAGAATTTCAAAACTACCCATATTCGGGCAACTATCACCTCATATGTGGTCTCTCTGTAAGTTCAACTTTTTTTGCGTATGGTATACTTCAGTGACAAAGATTACATTAAAAAAGTTTTAAACTTACGACGATCAATTCACGTACACTATTTACACTATTTATACAAAATTTAAATAATAATACCATGTATGCGATGATCTATTTATAAATGAATAAATTATATCAAATCAAATCAAATTAAATCAAAATCATATAATAAAAATTGATACACAATGCACTAAACAGTGGATGTCACTACTTATTTTAAAAAAAGAAAAGTTAGCAATGAGGCACAAGACGTCAGCTTGGCAAAATGTGCCCATACACCGGCCTGAACGTAAAGGTGATAAGAGAAATGGGGCTGCTTTTAATGAAATGAATATGAGAAAATTTAAGGTATGGGTTGCTTAATGGAAGGATGCATGAGATATTGGGCTTCCTATAGTGAAATAGAACCCTATCATCTTTCGGATTAAGAACCTTATTTCATTTTCAGAATTATGAACATTATTTTGAATATTGTTGGAAATGTTTTGTTATAGGCAAATTAAGTTTGACAGCCCCCCCCCCCCCCCACCCCCACACACACACAGCCATTAAAAACATTTTTTTAAGTCTCCTGAAGCGCTAGGTCTGTCTGCATGCCGTCCAAGTTTGTTTGGTTTTTTGGTCTCTCTCTCTCTCTCTCTCTCTCTCTCTTCTCTCTCTCCTCTCTCTCTCTCTCTCTCTCTCTCTCTCTCTCCCCTCTCTTGTTTTTGTGAAGTCTACCTTCTTGTGTTTCATAAAACGAGCCTATACCATATGATTTTATAGATTATTTAATTTGGCTTCGTTCTTCTTTCTTTAATCTTTGGATTATATGGGAATTTCTATTTAACTATAGAAATAACCTGATTATTTAGTGACACCAAAATCAAATCAGCATAGGCCTACATCATAGCACTGTGGTAACAATAAACATTCATATTTATGGACCTAATATATTATTTTGGATCAAAGTTTAGTAGTTTACTGATATATGCCTTTCTTTTAAACCCATTTTTTTAATTTTTCAGTGACCCACTAAATCATGACAAATAAAAACAAATTCCTGTTGTTCATATTTGACTTTCATTCACCCATGTTGTCCTATTTGTCGAATTAGAAGTTATGTAAAATATCCAGAAACTCTTTTCATAGATAAATATAATACACCCCCCCCCCCCACACACACACATATATGAGCAATTTTCAAAATGAATAGGGTCTTTATGCCAACTTTCAAGGTTTCCGGTACGTCCCACCAATTTGTACTATTTTGTAGTGATCACTGAATTCGTATTCTATTACATAGTATCAATTTATGTTTTAAATAGAATTGATTAGTTAAAAAAAAAAACGCTAACAGACGAATCAAAGTCGCTCTAAAAGAAAATTTTAAAGTCTGCATGCACAGCTTAATTATTTCAAGAACTTAACTGATGAAAACCGTCTTTTTATTAAGTAAACTTCTCTTCTTCTTTCCCCTCATTAAAGGGAAATCCAACCTTAATGGCAAGTTATTCTGAAAGAAAGAGGAAAAGTCAGAGAAGCAGATTGGTGAAAGTTTGAACGAAATCGGGCAAGCAATAAGAAAGCTATGAATTTTTGAAAGTTGTAATCACTATACATAATTATGGGAATTTCATTTTTTTTTTTTTTTTAATGTATTTATTGAATTTCAAATTGGCCGAATAGGTAATGTCACTGTATAGTTGTGGACAACTCCCCCCTTCGCTCCAGCACACAAAATGACTAAAATGTCATCTTTTTTTTTTCAAAATGTATTACTCAGTAGGATATTTTTCTTTCAAAAGGACCTATAACAATACGCTATCTCCAATACATCCTGAGTACTGTCCCGAGCTTAAAGGCGCTTCGGAGAAAACCGCCAATAATAATAATATTTTTGTGTACGAAAAACGGGAGAGTTGTCCACAAGTATATCACAATCAGGGGCGGATCCAGGATTTTGTATAAGGGGGGGGGGGAGGCACACAAATGCAGGTTTGTCAACTGTTGGAAAAGGGAGACCCGTATTTTTTGGTCTTGCCAGATCTCAAAAAGTTGCTCAGTGGGGGTGTGTGGGGGACAATCAAAAAAAAAGGGGGGGGCACAATGCATACTTTTCTTCCGGGGGGGGGGGTGGGGGTTACGGGCCGGATGTGCCGGATGTGGTCACAATCGACTCACCAAATTGCCAATTTGAAATTCGCATAGATGTAGTGATCTCATTTTTCAAACATCCATAACTTTCTTATTACTTGTCCTATTTCTTTCAAAACTTTCACCATCCTGGGGTTTTTTCCTTATTTTTCTGCTTTCACACAAATCATCTTATACGCAAGGTAGTTGCCCTTTAAATTCCCAATCTCATGTTTGTCGCCCTCTAGCGCTCGCTTTGGATCAAAATGATGGCTTGTCCACAGAACTCTGAATGCTTGATACAACAACTAAGAGTAGGTACCTATGTATGTTTTATGTTTTCCATGAACAATTGGAATTTACTTCCCCCCGTCTCTCTCTGTTAATTCCGATTGATTGCTGGGGTATCTTGATATTATAGCGAATAATTACGAATAATCACGATCGACAGCTATCTAACTTTGGAGATGGGATATTAACTTATTACCATACTAATGATGACCATTAATAACACCATTTTCACCACAAAAAAGTCACTCGTGGGCTCTCCGAAGGCTACGCCAAACCTACTATGACTGGCGCAAATAATCTGAGGAGATTGAAGAGCGCCATCATAAAGAAGAACCAACCAGCCAATGCGGCGGGTCAATTAAAAATAAATCGGGGAGAAAAGGAGTCGTCAAAAGTATAAAAGGGACGGTCAAATCGGTGTTAACCACTAATTTCCACGATGAAACGGAAATTTCCTCGTTCGAAGGTTCGGGCTATCATCAAAAGGAACTGCCCACAGGCAAGACTTGGAAAAAACACGGATATATTAGTAAGTACCAGCTGGGGATAAGTAGTCTACAGTCCCATAATATTGAACAATTTGTTGGGGAAATATTACATTATGATGGGGAGTCATTTGAGCTGTGCAAGCACGTAGGAAAATGCTCATTGACCTCACTCATAGGTACACGCCATTGCCGACTGTGTAGTAACGCAGCCAACACACATCCCATACCTAAACTGCATCACTGTGCATTTTTGTCTAGGACTAACTTTAGGCCTATATTTAAAGGGTCACTAAAATAAAAAAGAAAATGCCCATTTTTCGTAGGAAGCTGTCATCAGAAGCCAAAAAATATCCATCACACAATTTTTTATGCATTCACTCATATTTTATAATCATTTGAAAAGTACATTTTTGCTGATTTACACAGTCATAAGCCCCGCCCCTAAAAAATCCCATCGAAGCGACATCGTGATCACGTGATCTCTGACGCATGAAAAGTAAGGGAAAATATTCCACTAACCTATACCGTGCGCGCCCGGAGGCCCCGGCAGGCCCAGCCCGTGCCGAGCGTGATATTCACCGCATCGACCATTTGCATGCGTATTTTCGTGTGTTTAATTCCTCACAATAACTTTGATTTTGGGACGCAGTTTCATCAATAATGCCTAATCGGTGTATAGTTGCGGGCTGTAGCAAGACCCCTAAAGATGGTGTAAGCCTACATCATTTTCCTAAAGATGAAAATCTACGGAAATTGTGGGACGCAAATGTAAAGCTCACGCGGGCAGAGTGGCAATGGCCGGCCAAGTGAGTGGAGTACAATCTGCAGCGATCACTTTGCTGAAGATGATTTTGAGGATCCTGGCCTGTATTCCGAATTTGGCATGAAGAGAAGAATAAGCTAGCTAAAAGATTTAGCTATTCCAAAGATCAGACTTGGAGTCAAGTCTTCCAATCTGTTTTTCAACGACAGCAGCTGCAGCAGCTTCACCCGTAGACCGAAAATTCTGTCTCTCGTTCGTTAGCTAAGACGACCTAACGAACGAGAGACAGCATTTTCGGTCTACTTCACCCGTAACTCCACCCACGGCCCTTCACCGTATACTGCGAGGGGTTCAAACATATAATATGGTCGAATTTCCCCTTGCCACTCGAGCTTCTTTGCCTTCGGGGTCTGATAAATCATCTGATAAATCAGAGTTCGTATCTGCATGGCTCAGAAAAGTCCTCCAACTCGGAATCGCGGGCACTTTTCCTATCTCTATATAAGTTACTCGAATTCAGCCAAAATCTAAGTCAGTACTAACGTACTATGTAAAGCGAAGTAAAAAAAAAGCCCTAAGTGAAATAAACAAAACAAAAGCGTTCACCAGTCGCTATGTACGAGGGGAACATAGTCACTGCCGTACTAAAGATGTGTAGGACATAGTACATACAGACGCATAAAACGGCTGTGCACGCGTTTATGACCAGTGCAAAATTTTCGTTCGACAAGCTCAGATGGAATGAGAACATTGTTCAAAAGAAAAGCTAAAAAACAAAACAAGAGCTGTATATTTGGGCAAAAGCGTTTTCTGATCTTGTAGAAAATATATTGCTAATGATTATTCACTCCTAAGATTATATTGATTAATTTCCTTTTTTCATAAATTGTCCGTTGAACAGAGGGGTCAAATACCGCATTCTGTGTACAATATTATAGGCTGCAACCTCCAGATCTTGTGCCTCTTACTTTTCATACGTCACTTGGGGGTTAGCCAATCAGCTCACGAGTTTTAAGGAACGGTTCCAAAACCTCTACTTTTCCCCCTTTTTCGCCAAAACGAGACATAATTTGGACAATCGATTGGCAGATTCGTGATTAGAAGGCAAAACTACATGGAAAGAGCACCCATTTTCTCTCTAATTTAGTCAACCTTTAATTGAATATCATATATTGCAGTTTACTTACATCCAAAGAATTATATTGAATAATAGATGATTAAAACTTACCAGGTTGTTTTGTGACCTTTGAAGAGGGTTTCCTGAAATTTTGGGTCCTTTTTGTCGATAACTGCTATCGAGACTGTCCCGTCAGCATCCAGTTTGTATTTTTCACGATTATGATGAAGGGAGCCCTCAGCGCTCGTAGTAGTACCGGTGCGATGGGTTCGTCGATCTCCTACGAAGACCTGAAAGGGCCAAACTGACGACGTAAAAAAATAAAAAATATTACGTACGTACGCAATAATTACTACGTACGTACGTAATATTTTTTTTTTTTTTACATCGTCAGTTTGGCCCTTCCAGGTCTTCGTAGAATAGCTTGTGTGCGTAACATTCTGCGTACGTATCTACGGTGCGTAACCATGTAGAGCGGCCTCACTAGTGCGCAACATTATTGAGAGCAGTCGTGATCCGTATGGAGATGTGGGTAACAAGTACCAAAAGAGGGCTGTAAATGTAAGTTTTTATAACTTTCTACATTTTGTATCTTAACGAACTGATAATTTAAAATCTAAAGAATGATACTTAAGTATCAGTTTGCCCACAAAAACATCAATTTCAAACAAAATTACATCTGTATCCCCAATACCCAGTATACACACATGTATATGATTCTAATGGTCAAATATGACCATTGCTTGCTGATGTGATTGACCGATATATGATGGGGAGCCTATGACCCCGTTTACACAGAGACTGAACTCAACTTTAGTCGAATTTGAACTCGAGTTCATTTGTGTGTAAACAGGGTAGTCGCAATTAGAACTCGAGTTCAAAGCTCGAATTCGAATGACGACCCCGAGCACATCAGCAAGCAATGGTCATATTGACCATTAGAATCATATACATGTGTGTATACTGGGTATTGGGGATACAGATGTAATTTTGTTTGAAATTGATGTTTTTGTGGGCAAACTGATACTTAAGTATCATTCTTTAGATTTTAAGTTATCAGTTCGTTAAGATACAAAATGTAGAAAGTTATAAAAACTTACATTTACAGCCCTCTTTTTGGTACTTGTTACCCACATCTCCATACGGATCACGACTGCTCTCAATAATGTTGCGCACTAGTGAGGCCGCTCTACATGGTTACGCACTGTAGATACGTACGCAGAATGTTACGCACACAAGCTATTCTACGAAGACCTGAAAGGGCCAAACTGACGATGTAAAAAAAAAAAAAATATTACGTACGTACGTAGTAATTATTACGTACGTACGTAATATTTTTAATTTTTTTACGTCGTCAGTTTGGCCCTTTCAGGTCTTCGGAGGAGATCGACGAACCCATCGCGCCGGTACTACTACGAGCGCTGAGGGCTCCCTTCATCATAATCGTGAAAAATACAAACTGGATGCTGACGGGACAGTCTCGATAGCAGTTATCGACAAAAAGGACCCAAAATTTCAGGAAACCCTCTTCAAAGGTCACAAAACAACCTGGTAAGTTTTAATCATCTATTATTCAATATAATTCTTTGGATGTAAGTAAACTGCAATATATGATATTCAATTAAATATAGCCAAAAATGCACAGTGATGCAGTTTAGGTATGGGATGTGTGTTGGCTGCGTTACTACACAGTCGGCAATGGCGTGTACCTATGAGTGACCCAGAGCAACTTTTATCGAATTCAAACTCGACTATTATCGAATTTAAATTCGCTATTTGCAGTGTGAACGGACACGTAATTGAAAGTCGACTAGCAAATATCCAGCCAGTGACCCCGTCATACGTCACTTCCGGTATTGCTAAGCAACGCTAAGCGTCGAGTCAGTAAAACAAGCGTCATTAAACAAGTGAACCACAACGAACGACGACACATTCACCGAACTGGCTTGATTCAATCCACCACGCGCTCATCATATCTGCAAATATTCGTTCATAATTTTGTAATTCCGACGTAAAATCATACAAAACCAGATCAAAATGGCTGCGCTTACAATACTCGCTACCGCCATTTTGAACTCACTCGCGGGGTTTTCACAAATTTAACCCGGAAGTTGATTATCACGATATTCCCACCAAGCGAGGGCGTAATCAAGTCGAATTCACTTTCCTTCTGAATTCGAGTTCGTCCAACGCTTGGTGTAAACAGCCCACCGAAAAATAATTTATGCTAATCCAAGGTCGCAATTGAATTCGCTGTCGAATTTGAACTCGAGTTCACTCTGTGTAAACGCGGTCTATGTCTGCGCAGGTAGTACAGGTTCTTCACCATAGCGTCTCCTACTCCAAGGCACTCGTGTGTCGGAACCAATCACTGAATCAGCCCCACAAACATGACAAAAATAATAGCCACTCATACATGTCATAGCAGGTACTTTACTATAAAATAGTTGGTATTTTCTGTCGCATGTACTAAAGGTATGGGGGGAAAATAAGATAAATATTTTAAATACCTTGCTTTCAAATTCAGCCCTTAAAAATATCACTCCTACCTCAAATGGCCGTTAGGAACACACCACGAATAGTGGTCATATTGACCACTACGAATACAAAATGCAAAAATAGTTCGTATTTTCTGTCGCGTGTAGTAAAGGTATGGGGGGAAAAATAAGATAAATATTTTAAATACTTGCTTTCAAATTCAGGCATTAAAAATCTCACTCGTACCTCAAATGGCCGTTAGGAAGAACTTTTGATATTTTCAGCAAAATCCAAAGTCAAAATCTTGTCCAAAACCGGAGAAATCCCCGCCGATTTGTTTCGCGATCGCGTGTTGTTTACATACTGCCGATGTCTTAGACTAAAATCGGCCAATAAAATTTTTGTCCACGAAGAAACTCGGGATCGCAAGCGCACATCGATCTTTACGATCGCGCACACAGAAAATCGGGACTTTTCCGTGTATGCCACAGGGACCGAATTTTTAAGGACAAAACGCTTTTGGGGAGATGTCAGCGCCCGCGGCGACCAGGAAATGTACACATTGACTCCGATAGCTCGTTTCGCGAGAATCAACAGTAAATTACGGATTTGATTTTTGGAAATATCTTTTCCAACATCGGTGAGTTGAATTTATTGTATTTCTTGGATATTTTGTTGTCGGTTTTTGTAAATTAAATGCCGATTTTGAGTGAATGTTTGTGACTTTTGTGCAGTGGTGTTTTAAAAAGTTGAGGTGTATGACTGCCTACATTATACACACGAAGTATAGGAATGTAGCTATGAGTGGTTAGGAAGAACTTTCCATATTTCCAGCAAAATCCAAAGTCAAAATCATGCCCAAAACCGAAGAAATCCCTGTCGATTTGTTTCGCGATCGCGTGTTGTTTACATACTGCCGATTTCTTAGACTAAAATCGGCCAATAAAATTTTTGTCCACGAAGAAACTTGGGATCGCAAGCGCACATCGTTCTCTACGATCGCGCACACAGAAAATCGGAACTTTTCCGCGTACGGGATAGGGACTGAATTTTAACGACAAAATCCTTTTGGGGAGATGTCAGCGCCCGCAGCGACCAGGAAATGTACACAATGACTCCGATAGCTCGTTTCGCGAGAATCGACGGTAAATTACGGATTTCATTTTTAGAATTATCTTTTCCAACATCGGTGAGTTGATGAAAGTCTATGTGTCCTTATTATAACACGGTCGGGCCAATGTCTTCCATGATTAATTTGGCTCATGTCCAATTTCATGATGATATAGCCTATATAGCATGTATAGATCTTCTATCATGAGAGTTACTTTGATTTTTTTTCAGCTAAGTTCAAAATGTTGACTACTTAATGTATACATGTTCTGTATGTTTTCTTAACAGATATTTCTGAACTATATGCTGTTTCTGCGAAGGTTAGCTATCAAGGCCAACACTGAAGCTCAAGAAAACAGAGAAAATGCCCTTTCTCCACTTCACATCCAAAGCATTGCCAAGGTTTGTAATCGATCTTTTCTTCTTCTTCTTCTTCTTCTTCTTCTTCTTCTTCTTCTTCTTCTTCTTCTTCTTCTCCTTCTCCTTCTCCTTCTCCTTCTCCTTCTCCTTCTCCTTCTCCTTCTCCTTCTCCTTCTCCTTCTCCTCCTCCTCCTCCTCCTCCTCCTCCTCCTCTCCTCCTCCTCCTCCTCCTCCTCCTTGTTCTTCTCATCCTTGTTCTTCTCCTTCTCCTTCTCCTCCTCCTCCTCCTCCTCCTCCTTCTCGTTCTTCTCATCCTTGTTCTTCTCCTTCTCCTTCTCCTTCTCCTTCTCCTTCTTCTCCTTCTTCTCATCCTTGTTCTTCTTCTTCTCATCCTTGTTCTTCTTCTTCTTATTCTTGTTCTTCTTCTTCTCATCCTTCTTCTTGTTCTTCTCATCCTTCTTCTTGTTCTTCTCATCCTTCTTCTTGTTCTTCTCATCCTTGTTGTTGTTCTTCTTTTCCTTCACCTTCTTCTTCTGCCACAAGACTTTTAAATTTAGATTTCATTTGAAAAGGAAAGTATTAAAGGAGATCAATCATCAAATACTTTTTTTTTAAATGTTTTTATTGGATATAATTTCTACTTCTATATAATCGACTGTTTTATCCAATCATCAAATACTTAATCTGAGAATGGGTAGTTTTCTGCGCAAATCTTCATACTACCTCTGATACCATTAGTCATTTGTAATGCCCTCACACTGATGATTTGGACAAAGGTCAGCCAAGGGTCATTCACATATTTAACCTGGGGTAATGACACTCAGAACAAACCTATCTCAGGAATTTGGGCAATGAAGAGTCAGCTACAAGTCTGTTCATCAGTATGCTTGTGCTCCAGATTATATGTAGGTATGACAGTTAAAGGCGAAGTCCACCCTTGGAAAAAACCTCAAAAACAGATAATTCGAAGAAACAGGACTTACTTATTTTTAATCTGATTTTCCTCAAACTTTCACTTATCTGCTTTTCTCATCTTTATGCTTATCTTTATGCTTATCTTTATGCTTCAGATTACCTGTTGTTATGTTAGTTTGTTAAAGGGGAAGTCCACCCTGAAAACAAGTTAGTCTTACTTGATATTTAAAAAAAACCCAGATAAATGAGAGATATGAACTTTATTCTTAATCTGATTTTCCTCAAACTATCACTAATCTGCTTTTCTCATTTTTATACTTCCGTGTAAGCCAACTAGATGGCAGAGTGGAGATTACCTTTTACATTCCACAGAGGTTTGAAAATTTGTCAACACTTCTCTTTTACAGTGACACCCCATAAACACAAACTCCTTGGTACCAAGGAAATGACCCTGTCATATTCAAATCTTAGATCTGGTTCCACAGGATTATTTCATATTTCACTCCGTAGTTTATGTAGGTTTGTTAAGATTTGATTCAGTGTACTCAATTTGAATACATGTAACGCAGACCTTAACCCTAAAAGGGCCGGGATATTTTGGCTATGCCACAGCCGGGGGGGATGGAATCCACCCACCCCTGAGATCTCGACCGCGCAAATGCGCCAAAAATTGTCACGCGCGTCGTCCACAACATAATCTACAATACTGTATAGTTAAATGCTCCGAAAAAATTTCACATAATTAATTATGCAAATTTATTCATGAAATTAAAATTTTGCTCTAAATCATTAAATGAAGCTAAATGCTAAGTTTTTGGTCTAGACACTCTTTCCAGTATTCTTAGCAAATGTACTTGAAAAAAAATTGGTATCAAAATTGATTTCTTATGTATTTTATTGTATTTAAAATTTCTTATGTATTTCTTTGTTTTTTTACCTTTTGTGTTTTATTGTTTTTTTGATGAAATTAGTCAGGGACACTTTCACGAACATAAACAACTTAAAATAAATTAATTTTAATGAGCAAATGTTAAAAATAGTCATAGATTTCTAAATTTTGGCTGAAAACACAATTGAAATTATACATGAAATCACATTTTTGAGCAATTCTTGGTCTGACATGCAATTACGAAATGTTGAGTAACTTCGGAACCGCATGCCCGGACATCGCAAATTTGGTCTCAAAAGATGCGTGACATTCGCAAGAAAAAAGTCATGAAATACCCTTTTCTGTGAGATTGGGTCAATTCTTACCATTTTGATGATTCCAAACCCCAAAGTATACATGTATGTAGACATGATCAAACTTTCCCAATGTAATTGCATGACCCAAACTCAATTTTATCTTTAAATCTATTTATCCTTAGTCTGAATTTGGTCAGCAATGTGAATGCAGTACATGTTACTTCATCTCTTCCTCATTTTTTAAAATTTTCTTTTTGTAGGAAGTTCTGAAAGAATTCAGAGGCTGAACAAGTTGAGATGATTGTTTACAATAACTATGATGGGCACTTCTTGCTGATCTACTTCTACCCTTTCCAGAAGAGAGAGAAGCATCATGAGTATAAAACTGGTACCCCGGTCAGCAGCAAGTGTTGCCTGGAGAAGCCTCCTTGTAACTTTGGAAGACCTGAGTTTCATGTAGCACATCAAGGCCCTGTTTCATAAAACTTGTTATCAATAACAACTTACAGTAATTGTTATAAGCTACTGAAATCCTTGAATCTGATTGGCTGAGAGCAAATTTGTCATAGAAATGTGGCAGTTGTTACTGATAACAAGTTTTATGTAACGTGCCCACTTCCTGTGGGATTATGAGTTATTTTGCAATGATGATATACATGTATTTTACGTGACTGCTAATAAAACAACTACATGTATGTAGCTAAACAATCAGGAAGACCTACATATACGACTTAAAGTTCTGTTCGAGGGACAATGCAATGGGAGTAAATGTCTTGCCAAAGGGCACCAACACATCAACTTTGCTTTTGAACCAGAGATCTCCCAGTTACAAATTCACCGAAGACATAGGTATTGAGTAAGCCATTCCTCAACTGCAAGGCTGGCTCGTCTTGTTACGATAACAAACTAAACTCAAGAGAAAACTAAGAATCCTTATCGGGTCCGGGACTGGTCCAGAGACTGCTAAGAATCCTTATCAGGTCCTGGACTGGTCCAGTAATTCTAAGAATCCTTATCGGTTCTTGACTGGTGCGGTAACTTCTAAGAATCCTTATCGGGTCCTGGACTGGTCCAGTAACTTGTAAGAATCCTTACTGGTTCAGTAACTTCTAAGAATCCTTATCGGGTTCTTGACTGGTCCAGTAAATTCTAAGAATCCTTATCGGGTTCTGGACTGGTGCGGTAACTTCTAAGAATCCTTATCGGGTCCTGGACTGGTGCGGTAACTTCTAAGAATCCTTATCGGGTTCTGGACTGGTCCAGTAACTGCTAAGAATCCTTATCGGGTTCTGGACTGGTCCAGTAACTGCTAAGAATCCTTATCGGGTTCCGGACTGGTTCGGTAACTCATTAAGGAACATACATGTAGTTAAATCTATCATTCAAATTTGACACTGATAAATGTCTGTTCTTTTCCTTTGTAAGACACATACAGTGGAAGCTCACTACATGTATAATGAGGACCTTGGGACCAGGAAAATTACCTTGTTCTATCAGGAATCTTGTTATATTGGAGCTCTTTAAAACAAGTTTCCACTGTACATACATGTATTACAATACTACATTCTCGCCAGACATTGACATGTACATGTAGATACACACAAATATAATTATTAGAAGATAAAAAATCACTTTCTGAGAGATAAAAATTGACAAAAAGTGAGCTCTTTCACAAGTTTTTTCTGTTGGACCTCTGTTAACGAGGTGAACCAGTTTGAGCATGTCAAGTTTTAGTCTGGTTCGTGTGTGGCTCGGCTCTAAATCTCCAGTCTGGCGAGTTTGAGACTGTTCCGGTTCTGAGCTACAGCATAAGTGATATGTAGTTGGATGCCTGTAACTAATGTATAGTTTGTATATATGTGTATATTTGAGATAAAGCAAAAGAAGTCTGATTTGTATTGTAATATTTGCATTCTTGTGCTTTCATTATTTCTTGCCTGCTGAGTATCATTGACACTTGTAAAGACTTTGGAAAATGACCGGGAAAAAGGAAAGTGTGTAAAGAGTGACGAGTACACATTGTAGGTTAAGAATGTTTACATAAGAAAAAAATGGTTTATCTCATCTGGTGAGGAAGAGGACTGAAAAAGAGGGACTAAGTTAGGAAGGATCGAGAGAAACAAAGAGGGGGATGGAGGGAGAGAGAGAGAGAGAGCAGAAGGGGAGAGTAGAAGAGAATAGAAAAAGAGTGAGGGTGGGTGGGATGTATTCAGAGTACGTGTATTAAGGGAAGAAACACAGAGGAAAGGAGACCGAAAGAAGAGATAAAGGAAAAATGAAAGAAGACAAAGAAATATGAAATAAAGAGGCGAGAGAGTAGAGATGGGAAGGGAAAATCCATCTTTTGATGGCTCCATTCAAGCTTTTCTTTCTCCTTTCAATAAATTCACTTCTCTACCTCTCTCTCTCTCTCTCCATCCTTCCCTTCTCTCAAATTCTAATGAACTGTCCATAACAAAAACAGACGATCTACATCTTCTTTAATATCTCAGAGATGATAGATGCCAAGGGGGGGGGGTCGAATCTTATCACATTTAGCAGTATTTTACAGTAAAAATACACTTCAAATGAAGCATTTTGGGGTGTCTTGAAATGGTTACTAAACAATGTGTATTATGCAGATTACAAAATGTAATGACTCTTTTTTTTTTCATACAATGAAATGAAGCTAACAAAAAAACATGCATGAACAAAATCTTGAAAAATTCAATTATGAAACTAATATGTTTTCAGAAACTCATTTATTATATTCTTTTTAATCTGAACACGTCCATTGAGCAACACAATACTTGAACATTTGGTTTCACAACAATAACACTACTAACAACTTTTTTTTCAAGGAACAAATCTTCATTTTTTAAAAAGACTTCCACTCTTTTGTGACATTTGATTATGCAAGTCTGAAAGAAATCAACTACAAAGAAAAGCTTGTCGGAAATCAAATACAAACAAGAAACGATTCATAATTGTTAACATAAAATGCTTTCCTCCTTCACAGAAATCTTTCAATGAACATCTGCAGGATACACAAAAACTCACCTCTGCCACAACCCAAACGAACTTTGTTTTAGATAATGAAGTGAAAGCATTCTCTCATATCTTCCTTTATTTACAGTCTACAGTGTGAGTCAATAAAATGAAAACCAATATTCAAGCCCCAATATCGAATGAAATCGCTGAAATGTACTATAATGTGTTCTTTAATTGATGGGCTGCTCACAAAATACGATCATAGTTGACCGAGCACTGGTCGTTAAAAATAAAGCATGTCAAAATCGACCTTCGCCCAAGTTTGGTTTGAATGTTGTTCTGGAGTTATGTTCATTATTTTCGAGTGGATTCAACTGGAATGGGGACCATTCAACCAACCTTGGGTTGACCATCAATAGGCCTGTTTACTAAGTGTATTTAAATTTATGCATGTTTCTCTCCAGAATCCTTAGCTACCAACTATTTAGTGCACCTGATATGGATGGAATCCATTTTGCATACATTAGATGTTGCTATATCGGGCAAGCCACTGGCAAGCTTTTTAGTCGTCAAGAGAAAATTTTGTTCAAGAAGTTTGCATTCAAAACTTGTCCATGTTCAGATTTTATCTATCAAGGTGTCAAATTAAAAGAAATCGGCTACGAATATCTCTGATTAAATCTATGTGTACTGATTACAATGGTACTTAGGGTTGACTCTGGGTCTCCTATTAATTGACTCACACTGTATAGTAACTAAACTTGTTAGGCCTGCATAAGAAAATATTTAGATGGAGATATGACATAAGAAATAAGACATAAGGCATAAGAAAATATTTAGATGGAGTTATGACTGTTTTCCTGCTGGTTTTTAAATGTCAAAGACTATTTTTTTCCTTGTACATGTACATGTTAAATGAGAATATCTAGGTAGATATGTTTCTAAGTCTCAATCAATACTTTTAACTCTGAATGCATATCTTAAAAACCATAAAGATTTGTTTCCTGTAACATCTCCTTGCATAGATATGTAAATTTTTAAAACCCTCAAAGAGTCATTTCAAATAAACAAAGCCAAGATGATGAAACCTGATACAATGAACAACAAAAACGTATTAATACAACAATCCACTTGTCTTACATTCTGAAGTGTTATTTCACACAGAGAACATAGTTACATAGTTCTGAAACTTCTTTATAAGAGAGTTATTTCATTCTCCGGCTGCAGCTTTGTAAGATCAATAATCATTTTGTACAACAATGTCAGCCTCTACCCCTGAACGAACAAGCATGGGTAGGAACATTGCTATTGATGTTCAAAAATTACAATTTTTGTTTTTATTAGCCAAATGCCACCTCCTCCTTTTTAACTGAATAGAAATAGTTGGAGAAAATCCAAGTTATAATGATGATTATACTATAAAATTAACCTGATAGACTATGAAATCGGTGGGAAGCAATTACTGCTGAATTAATGATGAAATTTAAAGATGTTTTTAAAACTAGTACTGACAAATTATGACCGTCCAGATAAGAGATACCCATCCCTTTACAGCTTTGTTTGATATCTGGTATTCCTCAACATAGCCTGCTAAGGGTATTAACTCATATCACGTACGTAACACAGAATTGACTTCTTTCGAGCTCTCAATTCAGACAATACCCTCATGTATTACATGTCCACTATCATAGATGGTTACTCTCATAGATGGTTACTCTCAGCCCTTTACATTTACAAAATAGGAATAAACCATCAGTTTAAAAAATACAAAAATTAAACAACAATGTTTGCAATGATGACTGCATTTGTCGATCAAAAGTAAGAGGGATAGCATATCACACACTTAATGCAAATCAGAAAATTCAAACAAAATCATGATTTTGCACATATTTTGCGAAAAATGAAAATGAACATTCCTTTTGAACTACGAATACGTCATTTTATTTCCTGCCAAGTTTGCAATTTACAATAGCACATGGACATTTGCTAATACATATACCAGCACATACTACACTTCAAAGCTTTCTTTAAATGTATGGGGGAAAGGGAACATTGTGTGGATAAACAAGGCACTATGGTTTTAGAAGATCTGAAGCACTATACACACATATATTGAGTTGAAACAAATTTGTACATGTACCAGTAGGTATAATTCGGCAGCAGGGCAAGACCGGGACCTCTCATGGGGTTTGCCATGTAGCAAAAGAGATTTTCTCACAATTATAGTTTTGAAATCGTATTTTTTTTCCAGAGTTCTTTTACAGTATTCCAAAGATCTTTCAGAACTTTCCAGAACTAAAGTGTTCTCTTCCTCCCAATGTTCTATTTACCAAGTTAAAATTAATCTGCCCAGCCATTAAAGGGAATCTTGAATTCTGTGAAAGGTACAAAATAAGTTGTGAGCTTTCTCATTCTTTTCATATTAGTCTGGAAAATTATCACAGTAGAAAAGGATTGCTCTTCAAATGCACTCACATTCAAAATATGAAAGAAAGTGAAATGTTGAGGCCAAACATTTGTGTGTAGGCCCATATACACATTTCTGTGTGTGGTGCATGTGACTCTCAGCAGGATTGAGTCCATTTCTTATCGATTTGTTGATTCCAAGACCTTACAGCATTCACCAATTCTTAAGTGCTATATAATCAACCTTTCCCAATTGCTTTGAGACAGTTCTTTCATAATTCAATCTCATGACCAGAACTCAACTTTATCTTTAAAAGATGAGGATTAGTCAAGATAACTTGCACAACAATAGAACTCAGTACTATACTGCAGTTAAGATTTAAAAATTCCCTCTATGCTTTTCACTTTTTTTTTTTTTTTATCCGGTAATTGAATTGCAAACAAATCTATTCTAAATAACATAAGGAAAAAAAACTGAGGCACAACTAGGCATCATTTCGCATAAGTACATACATATAAATGTTTCCAAAATATAAGTCTGAAAGAAACATTTGAACTTAATAATAAGTACTACATTAATCTGATTTAAGAATAAAGAATGATTTTTTTTTTTTGCATCTTTGTACTATACTACACGCTGCTGCTGCTACAACTATTTCTCCTACAACAACAAATATTCCTACTTGTATTTCACTACTGTGTACCAATGTTCAATGAATAACCAGAAAATATTAAAGAGTTAAGTGGATGGACACTGTAAAAAAGATTATTTACTTCATAGGGCGTATGGAAGATGCATGGAAAGAATACCTCAGCTATAATAGCATGAAGGTAAAAATCGGGACAGTGATTTTACAGCACAAAGATATAGAAAACAAAGAAATAATTGACCAAAATCTCTTCTAATCTAGATATGCCATTCATACTACCCATGCAATCCGACTATTAAAATTTCCTTTCAGTGAATCCTTTCAAAATGTCGCAGTTCCGTTCCCAACTTGTGAATACATGTAAAGTTCATTGACGAAACAGGAAATGGTATTTTCTAGATGTACATGTATACATGTTCTCCTCTTTCAATCTGTAAGGTTTTTTTTGGTACATTATTTTTTTTCTCAAAGCAACGGGTTACCTGCCACATAAATATACATGTACATGTACATATAATAAATAATAGATGCCACCATACTATAAAGAAACAACAGTAACAGCATATTAATCACAGAGACTATCCTGAGATGCTTACAATTATATACAATGCAATGCATGTACAACAGCTATCTTGATAGCAGCTGCTGGTATAAAGTGGGAAACAGAGAGTGATGTAATATACAAAGATGAGAGAGGGACAGAGAGAGAGATATATATAGAGAGAAAGATATATAGAGAAAGAGAGCTAGAGAGATAGAGAGAGATAGAGAGATAGAAAGAGAGAGAGAGAGCGAGAATTTGATAGAAGAGGACAGAGAGGAGGAGATATCCCACAAGTAGTCATTGCAAAAGAATAAACATGAGGAAGACAGAGAGATGGTGAGAGAGCGAGATGTTCAGTAAGCGAAAGAGAATGCACATCATTAAAATGAATCAACACACTACAAAATTTAAGTTGCTAGTCTATCAATACATGTATTATATATACATGTACATGTATAAGTAGCATAACTTTCAAGGTATTTGCATACATGTACAATGTAAAATGACATCTAGCTGCACGTATACACTACAAAGCCTGCACATAATCTTTGCCTTGCAACGTGTATGCAAACACAAATTCAGTATGAGACCTTCACATGCCCTTTCCTCAATTTATGACAAGATTTAACAATGCTCGACTACAAGTATATTTATAAACAAAAAGAGATACCTTTATATGATAGTCTGGTATGATTCAACCCGAAATTATTGGTTGGAAAATGGCACAAAAAAGGAAACTTTTCTTTCCAGTCTAACATAGTCGATATAGGAAGACACAAAAACACCACTCAGTGAAACTTGACAATCTACTCTGTTCCATTGATGATGGTTCCATCAACATCAGCTGCTTCTGCTTGATTCATCATAGCAGACTCCTTTTTACCAACTAGGACACCCTCCTCTACCCCTTCTCTATCTTCCATGATCCTGCTATCACAGCGAGGGGGAGAGAGACTCGGGGCATCTCCTCTTCCCCCATTCACCTCACCATATCCTTTACCGCTGCCTGTTCCCAATTCCGTTGACTCACCGAGGTCAAGAGTCTTGTCACACTCCTGGGTACAGTCGAGATCAGCGCTCCCGACAGAAATAGTGCTCTCGTTGGCATCTGGTTCAGCATCCTTCGCCTGATCAGTGCACTCCATATCAGTTTCCTTGATGGCTATTGGTGCATCACCACTTCCATCCATCATCAACACCTGGCCGTCAGTAATGACATCCTCTGACATCTCCTTGGTATCACCAGGAGTGATGCCTTCCTCAACATCTCCTTCCACAGCTGCATTGTTACCGTTGGCAAAAGCTCCACTTTCTGCATCAGTGCAGTATTTGGAGTCATTGAGCTTTAACGCAGCAAACGGAACCCGCAAATCGCCTTGAGATTCATCAGCAATGCTCTTAGGTTCCTTCTCAACATCACCTGCTGTTGCTATAGTAACATCATCCTCTGGCAGCATGGATATTTCATCTCCCTCTTGAACCACATCGTCTGTGCTAATTAACGCAGTTTCTAATTGATCTGCTTCTGGTTCAGTATTCTGCTGCTGAGACTTAGCGGTATTGTCCTCCATTTCTTGGAATGCATCACTAAAGCCTGTCTCATCTTCTTCATCCTCTTCTTCTTGTTGAAGATCAGCTTTAGCTCCATCTTCCTCCACCTTAAAACAGGGGAAAAAGAGATATGAAATAAACCTTTATATTTGTAAATTGAGTACAAAAATTAGAAGCCCAAATTTCAAGGATATCCCCGAAAAGACAGAAATTCATGAGATTATCTCAATGGCTATATTTTCACCCCCCCCCCACCCCCAAGCGTCCACACCG